>LQRL01155452.1:30980-49616 GCA_001703475.1 Hydroides elegans
AGCATGTGGCATAGAAATTGAATATTTCTCACCGTTTTTGAGTCACAAAAACCTTATACTATCTCTAGAACATAGCGCTTTTCCTCCCCTACCGATACGCATTGAATGATGATCGAAATCAATGTTTCTTAGCCCTTCGATAAAACGAAGGAGAAACTCGTCAAACGGATTCCAGATTGTTAGGTTTGCGAGACCCCCTATAATTATCATAACTGAAACTAACAAACGTGTTTTAATTGGTTCCACGTTTGATACAATGAAAAAAATATTAACCTAAAATGACCGGGCACTTCTTTTGTTGTCGAGTATATATATATATAGGATAAAGTACGAGGTCAGTCCATTGATTAAAATATTGTGTAGCTCCTAGCTAGGCACAGCCGAGGCGCCCGTACAATATTTCTATTAATTGAGTAGACCGAGTACATTAGCCGACTTCGTTTATTGTCCATTATGAATAATAATGGATCATGAATACAAAGGTATGGTAAATTAAGCGTTCATCGCGTGCATCGTTGTCTCCTCCAATATCAATTTCGCCTCTCTCCCGATCACGTTTCAAAAGTTGCTTGCAAATGACTTTACTCGCGTATTGGATAATAACAATCCTTTCTGGTGCATTCATTCTTTCTGTGCCAGTCTCAATACTATTCTCATTTACCGGTTCAACGTTTTTCAATATGACAGGGGCATCATTGGAAACGACGTATTCTTTTTTATCAACCCGATCCACCAGTATGTCAGTGTCATACGCATTTGAATGTTCAGATTGTGAAATAGCCTGTATATCATTTGAAACTCCATTCTCTTTTATATCAGCCGGATCCATAATAATACCCGTTTCATAACTGGTTTGCTCCGCTTTTGATATGCATGTAACTATGGAAGCCTCATTGTCATCAACCAGAACGAACACATTATCAGGACAATTCTCATTTAGTACTTTGATTCCATTCTCATCAGGGGATGATGCTTCACTTTGATTCATTTTCGCTGTATCCAAATCAAGGCTTTTATCAAAGGGATTGCGCGATTCTCGCTATCCATTTCTTTGTTATTGTTAAATCATTTCATTGACGTCGAATCATCGCAGGCTTTTGGTTCTAGTTTGTGCAATTCAAGATACTTGTTCTACGGTCTTGGCGGTAAATTGGTAGCCTTACTCAATTCGTCGGAATAAACCGGAATGTAGAATTGACCTTCGGAGATATCCGAACATTTGGCGTCAACGGAAGTGGCAACACCTGTAATTTTAAATTCAAAAGAAACATATTTTAGGGTTATCTTTTTGGTATATTGTTGCTTGTATTAATATATACTGGCTGGCTTCCGTTTGAAAATGTTTGCGATCGGGATGGGTTTAGATAATGTACTGTGTGCTCAAATATAACTCGATAAAGAATGGATGCCTTTCTGAATCGGCACGTTGTAAAATTTGATAAAAGTGTGGATATAGTTTCCAAAAAGCGGTGACTAAAATTGTGCGATCCTACACATATTTATCAGAAAAAAAAACTATAATTGAAAATCATCGAATTCAACCCTACAATATACATTGAATATATATGATAACGATCGGCAAAGCATGTTTTAGGAAACGTATTTTCAAGAACATTCCCCCTTCCATACCTGAATAAACCGAGGGCGTTACACTATTTACAACCCCATCCAACCGTTCATATGTATCATCGATATGTCATACATTTCTTGACATCCCATATTATATGGAGTCGAACCCGCAAGTGATGTGTCACAGCAAGCGTTATAAGAAGAATAATCGTTACTTATGCTGGGTATGAGTTGAGGGCGGGCGCGCTTATCCTTCTTTTTTATTCCACTTGAAAAAAATACATGGTCATTGAAGGGTTTTTTATTACAAATTGTAAATCAATGAAATACGTATTTGAAGGTAGCAGTTTATCTTTGAGGAAAACAAATGAATAAGTGCTATAAGCCCTTTTAAGTGTGTATATTTTAATGTATTTAATCAAAAATTATATTTTTGGAGAAAACAAAATACATTAAAATAAAAAGTTTATCAAGTTATGTTTGAACTATTTGAGCTTTCGATCATTTCAATAAAACTCATATCATATCAAGAAGTTTGTTTTTATCTTTTTCCTTGAAATTGCTCTCATAAATTATCATTATTAAAATTATACAACATTCGACTAAATAGTTTACAATCAAGCAAAGTGCTACGAATGTTCACCCTTATTGACGAGACATATTTTGTTGCAATTTATAAAAATGAATATAGTAGAGTTCTTTTTGTGTGAGTTAATGGACCTTTTTGTTCATAATATGTATATTTATAGAAACAAAACCTACCGTCTGTATATGATAAACCCCGCGCCCAATGCAGTCAAAATAATTACGAGTGATGAACCTACACCAGTACCTAAAATATAGTTATTATAAAGCGTATGATTCTGTTAACTTAAAAAGAGTATTATGAACATGCTTTGCGAACGATTTTATTGAAAATAGTCTAATGTGAAAATAATGATATTCATATTCTAAGTAGTTTTCTATGAAACGTTCAGTGCATTTAAAAAAGACAAAAAAAAAACTTTAATTGAACATTCATGATTCAATATCTGTTTTTATCGCGAAAATAAATAAACTCTTCATGAGCACCGTTGTACTCTGAATTTATTTTATCATGCGGTCGACGTTTTACATGTTATCCATTTTCGGGCGTAGTAACGAATAGGCAATATTTTGCATCAGATTTGAACTCTGTGGGGTAAACAAAGTTCGAATGTGATGTCTAAATTTCGGGAAAAAAATACCTATTTTCACTACGCTTAAAAATGGACGATGTACCTATAGCCGCGTTGCTCCCTTCCCTCTTGTCAGCGCCATTGTTATTGGTGATCAGATAATTCGTGACGTCATTGCTTTCTTCACTGGACTGAATCCCGCGACTTGGGGGTGGTGGGATATCGGCTATTTCATCCGACATCGCAAGGTATTCGCGTAAAAGGGTGCTTGCGTCAAAACCATAAGCTGGAACATACAATGAGGTAAATACGATCATGTTTTTATTTATATATGAATTAATGCATTCTTATGCAACGACGAAAAGCCGTTGTCATTTGGTGATGTAATTATCAATTATATAAGGATTGGGAGGGTACACAATGTGGTTCAATCACTTGAGCAGGTCAGCAAGTTTGTGTACTGAGGCGAATTAATAACAGAAAATGGCAAATGCGAAGAGGAAATCCGCAGAAGAATCGAAATTGCAAGAAAATGCTTCACAAAAATGCGAACGGTACTGACGAACCCTAAGCTCTCTATAAAATCTAGAATAAGGTTCATCAAATGTTATGTCAGGTAAACACTGATGTATGGAGTCGAGACATGGATCATCAGCAAAATATCGAGTTTGAGCTCGCTACAAGGATTTCATATAAACACTAGTAATACATAAATTCATTAAAATGATACGACGGAGATCGCTGAGTAAAACGCTTCAATGAGGCTTTTAGCTTCAAGCATTCGTTAATCCCTCGTTGATGCATCGTTAATTCATTTTCGAATTGACGCAACGATGTAATTACGATGGTGCAAGCGCCAATGCATCCTATGTGTTTAAACCTTTTGATTCATGTTTTCGAAGTGAATTACCTGGCCATTGAAAATGTCGGTCCGTCAGTCCAATCCACCATTTTGTTTCACTATCGTTCACGTGACTAAGTAGTTCATGGTGTAGCTCGATACTATTGACCTATACAATTTTAGCGAAATAGGCTTATTTTGCTTTGCATTTTATACTTAGGAATAAGTAAAAATGTGTCATAAAACTGTTTGCGCCATAACGATGCAGCTATTGTTTAAATATATTTAAACTATAGGTGAATCCTAGGTTTGATTAAGGCCGACAAAAAACAACAACAAAAACGAAAATAAAAGCTCAAAAGCAGAAATCTCAAAAGCCACATTTGTATAAAAATATAGTAATTTTTCCCTGAAGTTCACGTAAAAAGCGGGCTTTTTATGCATTATTCTCGAGCTTTTATTTTGCGTGAAGGCGCCTCATAAGATATGAAATTTACTTTATTATAAGATAAACCGGATGTAAGATTCTATAATTGGTATTCTTTCAAAAATGTCTTACCTCTACTAGAACGCCCTAAGAAAAAGCACAGTGACTGAGCGCGGAGGATTTTTCCTCGGGCTCAAATCTAACGCATTTGTGGTTCATGGCAAGAAAGCCTCGTCGTTCGCATTGTTTGGCGTTAAGATATTAGAAAAATAAAATTAAAAAATAAAAATCAAATAGTATATCATAGCTATAGAATAATTGTGAACACGTTGTCATCTGCATCTACACCTGTATACAAACGTCAGAGCTTTTATAGTAATATGCCGATATGACCGTATGGTCGTCTCCAATTCATTAATGCCAAAGGTCAATCATTATTTTCTCCTTGACTGTGTTTTTTTCTGGAAAACGTAACATTATTAAACTGCTTTAGTAAGATGTAAAGAAGCAGTGTATTTTCGTGTTCGTTGTGTGAGAACATATCATTAATGATTTTTTGGGTAGAAAATAAACAAGCGCCTGGCTTACCGGGATATTCGCAAATATAACCAATTTCTGTATCGCACTTTGTTTGCAGCCACTTGCCAATAACCACGTACAATTTGGCGCAATGCTTAGACGATGCATCATGTGGATCCCGGGCCTCAAATGACTCGCCTGGAGAGAAAAGATAAATATTTAAAAAAAAACAATGATTTGATCAGAAAATATCAGCAATGAGTCATTCGAACGGCTATAAAACGTGCTCAAACCGCACATTTCTGTTAATGATCCCATAACATTTTTCGGGCCTACTTTCTTATAATGTAGCACATTAGATAGAGTCTAAATCGTTTGCATTATAAAACAGAAATCATGTTGTGAATCATTTATAGGATTACCTATTAAAGGATTGACTTGTTTATTTCACTGTATTTTCGTCGCTATTGTTTGTCCGCCATGGACACAGATAGCTTACCTGGGTATAAAAATAATCTCTCGACATGTATAAATACCAGGCTAAATTGCTTTCTATAAAAATATCACACCAAGAGCAATACTTGTCCTGGTTATAACTTAAGGGATTGAATAACAAGATATGGTCTGGTATTCGATATTTTAAAAAATGACGTAGTAAAATTTGGACATACACAAAATGATCTCAACATGTTTTTTTTTAAGAAGTTAAAACACTTTCGATTTTTTTTTCCAAAATTGCACAAAGAAGTAGCAAATACATACACATAGACCTATGGGCTTAATTGTCCTCTTGAACGAATTTTGATCCACGATGCAAACAAATTACACCACTTACATTCGTTTATTTGGACTGATATTTCGACAATATCCCAACCCTTGTCAAGGGTCTGAACCAATAATACAGCTACAACCTTAACATTAAACTTATACTTTCCCATCATTTTACATTGGTTTTAAGGTTTAGCTTAAGCTTAAGTGGAGCGGAGAATATGGGTTCTGGTCTCATTTATTTGAAACATTATAAAATATAATAATTTCATTTTAATTGAAACCATACATACCATCCAGGCGAAACACCAAATTTTTATTATGGCCTCCACACGGATATGCAGTCTCATCAGTCAGGCATGAGGTGTTGCACGAATTCAAGGGAAGCTGTTGGTACCGGAAGTCCTCTTTGTGATGATTCAAGATGTTGCCGCAGCGACAACTAGGGGTGAGTTTGAGGGTGGAGCCTTGTATGGATTCCTAAGCCTTGTATGGATTCCTAAAAACATTATGAATGATATAATCAGGCGTTGACCTAGAAAAATGAACCGGAGGGGCGAATCGCTTAGAATATTGGAATCGAACAGCTTAAAAAGGATTTATATAACTATTAGAGCGAACAGTGGTAGCCGCAACAGGTCCCCTCTATAACAGTATGTCAACTGTGAAATACGCTGTGTTGCACGAATTCAAGGGAAGCTGTTACTACCGGAAGTCTTGATGATTTCGAGGGCGGAACCCTCTATGGATGCCTTGAAGAAATAAAACAAATTGGATGATGTAATTTTTATAGTATAGTGCCTTGATTACCGTTTCAAATTGAACCCCAGCATAGACATAACCCAGCTCTGAACACGAGGTCATACACGCTTCAACTGTCACGTGATCTCCTACTTCCGCTACAAATGACAGATCAGGGAACTCGGCGTAGTCACGGAAACAACCTAGAAACAGGAGTCGATTTCCTGTTGAGACAAAAGTTTAGGTACATAGTGTAGATATGTATCATGATGCACAAAGCATCAAACGCTAAGAAGTACAGTTAAAACACCTTCTAATTAGAAAACTGAGACGAATAAACGAATATTTAGATACGAATAAACTAAATAATTGATACGAATAAACAAAACAAAATGATCTGAATAAACAAATAAACTATTTTGATACGATTAATAAACACATTTGATACGAATAGACGAGAATCGACTAAATAATAAATTCGATATGCATAATCAAACATTTTGATACGAAAGATTTTGCTTTCGATAGTCCAATTGGAAGTGGTTTTGACTGTATATACGAACCTGATATGGTCCATTGCCAGTCGAAGTGCGTAATCATGGCTCCCGTCCACACGGCGTTCCATTCCATCTCGGTTGAGTAGTTTGCAACATCTTGCCAAATCTGAATACGAAAAAAAAAACATTTACAAAAATAAGGCCGCGGTTACACTTAAGAAAAAGACGCAGCTGATTTTGGTCTTCTTTTTGCTGTTTCTTTTTCTTCAGTGTAACCGCAACCTTATAGTCTTTAGCCTAAACGCACCATAATAATTATTATGGTCAAGCATAGACTGACACTTTTTCTTGGAATATTTAGATGGAATATTTAGATGGGGCAAACATGCGTTAATTCGCAAGCAAATTATGATCAAAACTTATGTCTTACATTTGACATAATTCTGTTGCAATCATCGTGTTTTTTTTCACACATGACATGCGTCAGCAAAAATACATGTAGTTTTTTTTCGGTTTCGGTTTATTTTGGTCAAATTACCGATTTGACCGCTTCGGGGTGGACAGTAAGCGTCATTTAACCGAGTCTATATTTCTTTTTCGTTTTCGTTTTTCTTGAAAGAAGTGTTGCATTTATAATAAATTGCTTAAGGACATTGAGAAAACTTGACAGTTTATTAGCGTATTGTTCTTTCAAAGTCATTGAGAGTTATTACATTTGCACTTAGATTGAGGTTATATCAGCTATTTGAAGTAAGACGCTTTGGTTTAAGCTGGACATTCCTGTCAACAAAGGAACTTTTTTTTTCATAAAGTGTCTCCTGAAGGAAAGCTAAACATAAATAGCCTGTTCTTAATAAGCTTTACATACCTAACTTAATTTAGGTTGCCATTCAAGTAAAAACGGATATTATGCCCTTTTTTGCGGTCACAAATTGTTAATTCAATTAGATTCTTAGAAATATTGAGTGTCAACTTACCGTTCAGAATTTTAAACGTTATACATCGTGATCACCCCAAACCGTTTAAATATAAATAATATAAATAAATATAAATTATAATGAAATTTTAAATTTCTGGTTGTCAACACCGGAAGCGTGCCTTGATCGCGTGCACAAGCCAAACATGAGTCGCTGTAAATTCGTCAACGCCTTTAACTTAAGTCATTATATATTAAACGTAATCCTAAAGCAACATGTCGTCGAAGCGTTTCAGCAATGTAATTGTGAAATCATATTATGCCTTCATATACAACCATTTGGTGTTCAAAACTGTGTGCGATAATAAGTGATAAAACAGAGTTCACCTTTCTTAATTTCAACACCGGAAGCGTGCCTTGATCAGGTGCGCAAGCGACACCGGCGTCGCTGTAAATGCGTTGATGGTCAGTGTCGACAAAACATCCGGCCGAGTTGGTAAAAGTGCAATCTAGATCTTTAAATCAAATTTAGAAGTTGTTGTTAACATACATGTAGATGTACTGTGTCGGATGACCTGTTTAAAAACTAGCGTCGCTCTGCCGCTAGTCATATAAAGAACATATAGGTATATTTCCGCTTGCCGTGCCTTGTCGTTTCCAATGTGAACAGGCCCTAACAAGGCACCCGACTTAGTGCTGAAGGTGCCATCGAGCTCCGGACAAAATAAATAAAAAGATAGTTTGTGTTAAATCATGACCGTTATTGGTGGAATATATGCCGATCCTTGCCGTTACGTTTCGCCGTCAGCTGAAATGAAGAAGGATCAGTCGATGTGTCGAATGTTTCGTTGCGTTCATTTTAGGTGTCGGTAAAGATACTTTATTTGTGCTCCCATTAGTGCCATTGTTGCCAACTCTCGCGATGAAAAAACACAAACAATTCGCTGAAAAGTGAAAACTACGAAAAACAAGCGAAAAAAAATATAATTTTGAAAAAAAATCACTTTTTCATCGTCAAAATCATAATTAAGTACAAAAATTTATAAAGAAAATATGGCAATAAAATAAAGTTCCAAAAACAAGCGAAAAAAAAACAAGCAACCCGCGAATATACCGCGAAAGCCCCTGAAAACAAGCGATTTTCGCTTGTTTCCCGCGACATTGGCAACCAGGATTAGTGCACCTACGTGACATATATGAGTAATTAGAATGCTCACCTGACATTCTTCATGAGTCTGCATTTAATCATGTCATAGTCAACAAATAATGTAGAGGCATGTATATGTACATATGTTTATTTGTAAGTAATTGAAAAATAATACTGAAAAGAAACATCAATATAAACCGGATAACAAATTAAATGAGAACATATTTTTGCTGTGTCATGCTGTTAACATTATTAAGGCGCGTTCACCCGAAACAGGCCCGAAAAAAGCTCAAAGGCGTGTTTGTTATGTTTTATACCAATTTCACTTGAAGACAAAAAGCGTGTAATTAGTTTGTTTCAATTATACGCTTTTTTCTTCAAATGAAATTGGTATAAAAATATTACAAACATGCTTTCGAGCTTTTTTGGGCCCGTTTCGGGTGAACGCGCCTTTAGGCAGGAGTACCCAGCGGGCCATTTTTGAAACAGTGTCTCATTTTACTGCATTTGGCCTGAAATGAATACCAGACTACTTTAAACTTGATAATTATTTGTATTTATTGAATGGTTTTATTCTTGATTTGCCAGCAAGCAACACAGAAAATATCGTGCCAGTAACTTTGCACACATTTGCCAGTAGAGTAAAACATTGATATATAGATATGTTGATTTTGCACATAGTTGAAAAAAGTGTCTTTTTGGGCTTTGTTATGTATTTCTTATATGTACGAGTACATCGCAGTAATTATTCTAGGCTTTTATTCAATTTTATTGTAAGCCAACAACTTTATATGCTATTAGATACATATTTATAGCTTTGGTTTTATTCGTATAAAATGCCAGGAAAATACGAAATATTTGACATACAATATTTTATCTATTCTGTTCTGCGAAAATGCCAGCAAGATAAATATTTGAAAAGAATAGATATTTCACAGAATAAATCGCTGGGTACTCCTGTTTAGGTAAAATTGTTTCTTTTTTTGCTTTAATAATGCTGAGCAAACGGACCAACGATATATTAACATGCATGCTTATTTGATACTTCATAAACATATGGAGTTACATATACACGTATGTACTTTGATTGAACAGTTGTAGTTTAAAAAATAACATCTGTTCACCTGATAAAAACTACTGCGCACACTGTTGATGACTTAATTTTATTAACATTCAATAATATATTGAAAAAATCTATATTCGCTTGCTTGGCAGACACCCATATGCTCTTCCCATTTAACCGTTGTAAAAGAAAAATGGAATATACAAAATATTAACTATTCCTCTCACCTGACAGACATGTCTCCTTGTTCCCGCATGCCAAACATGATTGATGACTATTCGCGCTCAGCTGTGGGCATTGACATCCGCCGATCGCGCAACATGCGCAATCCGAACGCGTTCGATTAAAAGCGCATGCGCAACCGGAAATTGAGTCGGTGAAAGAGGAAGAGGTCGTAAGTGAGGTTGTGGAATGGAGGGTAAACGACGGTAGGATGAGAACTGAAAGGAATGCATTTTACTTGATGTTTTACTTGAACATATCAATTGTTATGGAAAATAATATGTTTTATATTTTGTTATGGTGACACATGGATGGAAGTCGAAAGGGGAAAACGTATGACAATAAAGGTTATAAAATGAAAATCATAAAATCAATATCAATTAAGTCTATTTCTTTCATTAGCTATATGTTCTCATTTAATTATCCAATTTTTGTTTATATACATGTACGTGTAAATGTCTAATTAATTATTTGATAATTGGGAAAATACTTTTGCATGCAAAACTCTTTTTAATTTTACCTGTAATTTTACCTGTAAAGGCCAATTATTAAAATCGCATTATCCATATCAAAATTACATATATATTATCTGTAATTACCGTTAACATTTACTATCCTGAAGTCATTTCAAATTAATTCTGTATACAGAATTATCCTTAATGAGAAACAGCGGGTTGAGTTTATCGCATTTTTTTTAATAAAATATTTTTTATACACAATCTCATCTCATCTAGGCATCATAAATTACATCAAGCATAATCAACTTCATTCATTCAAATATATTTATTCACTTCTTAATCTTTTTAAAATCACGATATTGATAATAAACAATATAAATGAGCATGTATTCATTTATAAACACCAGTCAAAACTAAAAGAATAAACATATTGACTAACTATTATCTGTACCCAGAATCTATATCATGCATACAGGCAAAACAATGATAGTAATTATACTCATTGAAACTATATGAGGTAGTTTGACGGCATTCTGTAATAATTATATTTATTTATCTAGGTGCAGTGCGTGCTACGCAACTGAATCTAAGTTTCAATAATTTAACGTTTAATTTCATAATTGTTATATATAACATTACAACAAAAATCTAGCATTCGATAGCACTTTTGATGGCTGGGTCCCCACAAATCATGTATCCAATTTTCCCGATCCGCCCCTGTAATAATATAATTTTCATAAATGCGTAAATGTATAAATATATTTTGCAGACAGTATACCTTAATTGAAACTGTTAAAAACTGATCTAGAAATATAAATAATGGCGACTAGTTCAGCAGTATAACCAGGTTTATAGATAAATAAAAGGATAGGAAAATTACATTTATGCATACTATATTCTACATGTTTATGTGTCTATATCAATATCAATTTATATATAAAGCTATAGCTGTACATGTATCGGATTCAAGAAGCATTCAGCGACCGAGCCTGTTTTATTATCTCCCCTATGCATATCACTATGGCGTGATCCTAAATAATAATGGAAATTTTGTGGTTATATGACGTTCAGCCTATAGCAGTGCACCAACACACACGCTTCTTTCTAGGTCATTCGAGTCCTCGTTGAACCAGCTAAGTTCTATGTTTGTGTTAAGGCTTGCAATTACAATCATGTACATGTACAATCATGATCATGCAATATGGTAGAAGTATATATTATATGAAATTTAGTAACAAGATTGATTAGAATTAGGTCTACCGAAAAAATAAATAGTTTCTATAATATCGGGAGTGATGGATATAGACTTTAAATCCAAAATAACAGAGGTAAGAAAGCTAGCAAAACAATGGATCTTACAATGCCAAGCGTTTGTTTTTTAAAGTAATATGATAAGTTTATATTATTGTTAATATTGAAATATATCCTAATATACTGAGGTTTATCGCTTTGAGTTTTAACAAAGTGTTATATAAACATTAATGTCGCTGTTGTAATTATCCATTTCTAGACCATAGTTGACTCATGTTTATGGTCATAAGTAGCTTACTATGCTATTTACTTCATGTTTTACCTGGTTATATCGACTGTGAGTTCATACACTAATATTAGTATTTTCAATTTACAGCGAAAAGCTGACCTTATGATAAATATCGGGCAGCATACTCGACGTTGTAAAGTTTGATAAAATACTGGAATTCGAATTTTGATATCATACGTAAAGTAAGTATCTATTCAACATTATCTACATTGAAGAACAACTAACTTGTTTTACGATTACATGATTCTTTATTATTATATTTTTATCGCATTTAACATATATTTTATATATAAGATTTATATAATGTCAGCATGTTTCATTATTATTTTTTCTTATCGAACGTTTAATTATTACTGAAACGATATCCACCTATTCGTTCAGTTTTAATAGTTGATAAATGTTATAATAATCTGCTGATTCATAATCAAGAAAGATAATTGGCAGTGTCAGTGTCATTAAGCTTTCGCTAGCAAAATTCTAGTTTTCGTTAGAACCTATTTGCAACAATTACATGTTTCAGTCTCCGAAATGGCTTCTTCGCAAAAGACCTCTGGAGATTTTTTGTCATCTAAAAGTAAGTGTCCACATCATTAATTTACATATTTTGCTGATAATATACTTAAGGTCAAAAGTTCCTCACAGTTAAAAGTAAAAATTCATATAAAATCAAGTAGTGGATGAATTTTATTCAAATTTTCACACAAGATGAACTTATATGTCTGCAATGATTTCACCAAATGTCATGTTCTTGTCATAGATAACTTTGTCTTAACCATACGTAATATCACACACACCCGCATTTTCCGATTTCCCGTTTCCAAACCTTAACTAACTCATGATTGCATGTAGCTTGTATTTGAATCCCATCCAACAACTTGTGAGTCTAAACGTCTTGGTATCGACGTAATCAGTCTGTAGGGTTGATACTGAGGTATACGAACCATGATTCTACTGGACGTAGGGGTAATGATATCGCTCTCCCGGTCTTCGGAAGACCCATTGTCGTGCGACATTTTTGTACGATAGAAATCGCGAGTGGTCGCTAAACACGAAATCGTTTTAGTTTTTATTAGAACAGGACGCCCACTTGTGATTTTTGGCCCATTGGAGCCGTAAGCGCTGTTTTCGGTTATCACGTACAGGACCAACGAAGGCTCTTCGTAGCCGAATATAATTTTCGCGCAAACGTCATAAAATGGTTCTGGTGCTTATCCTCGGATTATGTCGACCATGAATTGTCCCTGCTGTCTGTAACACACTTGAAAACCTATTTTGAATGAGTGTGAGGCGAATTTCGTGATCCTGATTAGGTGTCGTTCCTCGCGGTCTACCGGAATACGGACTGTCGCGGGTCAATCTAGTTTCTTCTAAACGTATCACGAGACATTAAACTATTGTCCGATGGACGTTAAAATGCTTTGCAACAGCATTGGGAGAGGCTCCACCCATATACATGCGTCTATCTAGTTCCCTTTCGATTCAGGAAAATCATGGCGTCTTTAATCTTAGCTCGCCACCATTTTTTCGTCTTGACTTAACCTTTCCCTTTGTTAAACTATACAGCGACATGTTTTTCTCCGCCATAGACAAAGTATATATGACCACAGGGCCTGAGTAGTATATATCACATTTGATCGAGTATCAACACTTTGATAGAGAGTATGGGCAAATAAACATACTGTATGGGTTCATACACAAAGTAAAATATACTTGCAAAATTTCATCAAAATTGGTCTGAAATAAATTGATTTATTTAGAAAATAAAAATTGAATAAATGGTACATCTTTTTTGTCCTTAAGTATATATAGAATGACTATTATTCAATCTATGTCGTTTAACATATGTTCTTCTAAAGCTGTGTAGGAAAATTAGGGGGAATATCTTGAGGTTAGTAGGTAGCCGTACCAGGCAACTGTTGCAGGGAGTCAACTGTTGCTAACGATGCTTATTTGAGTAGTTCGCGTCGAATAGTTTAGTACCTTAGTTCCATACTTGACTAACTTGACTTACGAGCGTAATCGTCACAGGATCCTTGCTCTTTCCGTGGCTTCTCTCCGCAAGTGTAGCCTTTTGGGCGCTGTGCGTTCTGCTGTCGCCAGTGGTAAGCCGGTGTCCTCTCAGATTTGGATGCACTATTTTTTTTTGGCAGACGGCCTTGGATTCGAGAGGTAGAGGTGGTACCATGTAGCTGTCTACTGATATTTGGGCTTCATGTCCAAACCACTTAAACCTTTAGGTTTTTTCAATGTTAATGTTAGTTATGTGTTATTTATTATTCGGTTGCACAGCTTCACACCGGAGATGGCTTTGATTTATTTCAAACGCCTCCAGTTTTCTTCTACCTTCAGACTTTATGGTACATGTCTCGGCGGCGAAAGTTTCTATAGGAAGGGCTGTTTAAAAATGACTTTCAAATGCTGACTTATTTCGCAATGTTTTGTCAGATTGGAATCATCAGTCTACCGAATGCACCTGAGACTAGCGATAATTGTCATTCACGTCGTCGGATGTATTCCAGACTGCGGCACACAAACTCAAATTAAATGTGCTCAACTGCGCTACCATCTAACACTACAGCTTGGTCACATGGGGATATGATCTCAATTTGCCATTTATCATCATGGCATTTCTGCTCCATTTCTTGCACGCGGAAAGGAGACAGCCTTGTCTGATGTCCACTTGAACTTAAAACCACTCAGTAAGCTTACAATCTATCACAACGGCTCATTCCACTTTCTTCTACTATTCAGACTATCTTTCAGTCTATATCGATAGTTATGAACATTTTCCGTATTGTTTCCCCCATATGATGTCAAAGGCGGCTTTCAAATCTATAAAGTTGAAATCGAGTGGCACTTCGTGTACTTTCCCTTTTCGTTTATTTGTGGAGCGATTAAGATTGCATCATTCGTTCCTAGGCTTGGTCTGAAGCCGATTGGACTCTCTGATAGCTTCTTGTGTTTTTTGTGTTTTCCTCTGCATTCTGCTGAGAAGCACTCTACTTAAAACGTGACCAGGGATGGAGAGTAGTGATATAGCGCGATAGTTTGCTTGTCGCCTTTTTGTGTGAGCCAGGTTTACAATAATCTGCGCCCAGTCGTTTTTAGGCTTTCCCGAGAAATTGCATGTTTTCTATTGGCGGCTGTAGACCACTGAGGCGTTCTTAGTGCCATCTACCTTGTTGAATATCTAATGAAGCAGTGCCAATTCAGGTTGCCAAGTGTCTTTAGCACCTCAGAGGTTATGATCGCTTTCCAGTTTTTCATGCTTGCCATTGCATTTGCCGCCTATATTCCTCAAACCATGAGGTGCATTCAACCCCGAGAAATCGCATGTTTACCTTTTCCAGCAGCAGACCAGTAAACGTGAAAATTTATATTTGTGAAGGACGTCCTTGTCGAGGAATTGAAGATGATTACACCCACAGTTTGACTCACATATATTAAATCAATCACCGTTATGAAATAACGGTGTTAAAATCAGAATGTCGATTTATTGACACATGGCAATTACATGGTATATTATATATTTATCAATATACTATTTCAGAATCTTCAATTAATCAACATCAGCAAGGTCAGGCTTCCATTCAAAATGGTGTTAAGTCAGCATCATCTCGCAAAACAAAGGGTAAAATGAAAGGCGCTGAGAAGAAAATGCATTCAAATGACATTGAGATTGACGGTCCATTGGCTGCAAGTAAGTATTTACTGACAATCAGTAACTTGTAAAAACGTTTCATAGATAAATACAGAAAATTATGTAAAGTGTCATTAAATCGCCATGAAGTTAGACACTAAATGTAATAATCAATGTTTGATTTGATTTGATTCTTAGTTCTTAACAAGTGAAATTTACACATTTCGATTGGTCTTCTAGTAGATCAATAAGTACAAATCAAGCCATAATTTGGTTAAACTTGGTTTAGGCACCCCATATCTCATTGCTATCTTTATAATGAGAGCCAGCTAGTAGTTGAGCTTTGAATTTCAGAGGGACAGATAGTCATATAATGTGAAATATATGTGGGATTCGCTTATTATACTTATTATATTTTAGGTGATCGACTTGAACATATTTGAACAACTGTATAATAGTTTTTTTGTCATTTAAAATAAACTTTTTAAAATACTAGGTGGAGAAAGCAGCAAAACCGCGAAACATACATCAGCTATGGATTCGGCATCGTTTATGCCACTTCTAGTAAACATTCTGAAAGACAAAAACTACAACGAATTGGATTTCTATATTCTTTTGTGCACTCATAAGGATACATGCTACAGATTACCAACCGAGCTTGTGTTTGAAGGGTTGCCACTATTGCACCTTTGTATCATCCATAAACGGTTTAGCTTTCTATCGATACCTTTTCATTTAGGATGGCAATCAATGTTGTTTAAGCTCAAGGTAAATACTAGAGCAACTATCAATTTCATTGCTTGTTGTGTAATCATGTATTTAGATTGTCTTAGCGTATCGTGCTCTACTATACATATTGAATCTTAAATAAGATTAAGATAACACGTATTTTGTATTTTCAGTGGCCTCTTTGCGTTTAAGTTTGCGGAATTAGAATCTGTATGAAATATTATTCTTAAATGCATCTGGTTTTGTCGGGTGAACTGTATTTTATACCAATTCCAATTTGCTGACAGCACAGCTATAATTACTAAGTTTAACATTTCGATAAACTATATTACTTCAGGCAGGCAAAGATAGCGACCACGAAGGATTAACAGTTACGGATCTAGCAGAAAAACTAAATCTCAAAAAGGCAAAGTCGGATTTATCTGACATTGTAGCATGGGATGAGAGCCTTAGTATTGTAATGAAAGCCGCAAGAAGGGCCGACATTAGTCATCTAGAAACGTTGGTCAAGACAGAAGGAGAGAATCTATATTACAGGGATGCGAACAATGGTAGTATCTAAACCATGTTTAAAATAAATGTTTATATATCATGTTACATGTTCATATTAATATATTTTCATTACAGGCGATATAAGTTATTCAAAAGTCGATTGTTATGAGCCATGATGCACTAAATCTAAACCTCAATCTTTTTGCTCATCGAGGATTCCCTTTCATAAATGATAAATTTAAGTCGCTGTAATGCTATATTAAGTCGGGATAAATGCATGTATGTATAAGAATATATTATTATACAAGAGATGATACATTGTACCATTTTATGTATCTAAACTATTATCATTTCCACAGCTAATGCGCTTTATTGGGCCGTAGTCAACGGATCTCTCCAGGTAGTACAAATCATTTTACATGATGCTGGTATGGACTCATCGATGAAAACATTTAAGGGTGAAACCCTGTTACATGTCGCTGCCGCTTTTGGCCATGCGGATCTCATATCGATTTTAGTAATTGAATGCAAGATTGACCCTGACGCGAAGGATTCAGCAAAGAAAACATGCCTTGATAAGTATGATTTTGATTTCAATTTTAATAAAAGGAACTTCATTCAACTTTTTTATTATCGAAACATCTAATGGGCAGATTTATAATATTATTAGATAGCTTCGAATGTCCGTTAATAGCTTGCGATTCAAATTTTATATACGCTTATACAGACTTTGCGCATCGCAATTAGTTCGATATGTATATGTAAGTATGAATCGTTTATATAATGTTTGTAACAATATATGCATTGATCGAACAAACCCAAATGAACTTTCATGATGATTAATTGATTACACTTCCTAGATAAAACCATGCAAAATCTATAAACATCTATGTACTTTACTCAATTGACTGCATAGAATGAATCTGAGTATACAGAATGAATCGAAAGTCTTCCTTTACTGTATAAGAATATATATAACTTTCCCCTTTCGGTGTTGCTCTATGATCATTAGTAAAATTAATATAATATAGAATATAGATAAATGTTCAGGGTTGAGGAACAAATGTTGATTTACGTATTTTCATTATTATAATTTATTTCAATTATGTTAATAAAAATATATATTGATTTTATACCATAGAACCTATTCAATATAGTACAGCTTGAGATGTGTATCGTACCCTCATCTCATCCTGTCTTGCATATCATTTTCAAATGTCATTATTCTCCTTTTATTTTTTTTAAAGACACCCGAACGTACTAACTTTCGATGTATTAATCTACAAACTATCGTTCGGGAAAGAGAAACGTTAAAGATCAATAAACAAATATACACATTATTAAATACATTCATTAATTAATACACATACAGGGGTGTACCTTCAGTCAATAATCCAGTCGCGCCCGCGCGACTGGCTCAAAAAAGTTAGTCGCGCGAGGGAAAAGTTAGTCGCGCGGCCAGTACTTTATATATGAGTATTTCATATATATATGCAAAAAAAATCAGGAAGGTATCTTGCTTAACGGTATCTCCATACAGGAAAGGCTAGACAATGTATCAAAATTATTAAAATGGAGCGCCGTAGGCGCGAGCCGAAAACAAATTGCTATACTTCAGATTCATTTTAATCGAATGAGTGCCACACAAAGGTTAAACCTATAGCCAAGACCTTTTGAGTGCTTAACTCGAAAGAGATTTTTTTCACCGGACACAGGACGCCGGCTCGTACATATTGTTCGATTCAAGAACATATTTCTAATTTATTTTTGGCGGTATATTCAATAAAGCGCCCATACCATGTAGACAAAATACGTGGAACCACCTAAACTAAAATCATGAATAGACCAAATGTTTAAACTGAATGATTAATTTGTAATTAAATGTTATTCATTAGAATGATTTAAGTAAT
>LQRL01155473.1:0-10090 GCA_001703475.1 Hydroides elegans
ATTTCCTGTTTTAAGAGCGTCAGACCACAGTGACTCTAAAACGTCACTCCTTAATGAGTTACATGTTTTGATTAATACATGTGACATTTCTAATAAAAGTGCTTTTGCTGTTATCAATTTATTTTTTTCTAATGATAATTGAATACACTTATGTAGCATCTCTTTGTTTTCCTCCCAATTGAGATATTTAGCTAGAATGTGAACAATGCAAGCTTGACCAGTGCGAGATGCAGTGTAAATGCATTGCTGGATAAACTCTTGTCCACGTTTTCTTTTAATATCCAGTGTTGGTGAAAGGCTATCAAAATTTGCAAGGAAATAGCGCACTATATTGACTTGGTTATGTTGACATGCCCGTTCAATCGGATTGAACCCTCTTTTGTCTTTGACATCATATGCAAATATATTATGATGCACTAATACGCGTAGGCAATCGACATACCCATATTTACATGCAAAGTGTGCAAGCGTCTCACCGGCCCAATTCACACAATCTGTTTTAATATTGTCACATCCCAGAAGCAGCCTCATGTTCTCAGACTGACCGTAGTTACATGCGATGAAGAGAGCAGTATAGCCATTCAGCGACTGATAGTTAATGTCAATGTCGGGATGCTGTAGCAGCGTCTGCATGATGGCCGATGATGGCAAGGAGGCGGCGCGGAGCAAATGAGGATAACTTGGACCTGAAAGTCTATTAACATGTATCCCAGGCTGTTGCAGAAGAAGACGCACAATATCCGCGTTTTGAATGGCGATTGCAATATCCAGAGGGGTCCATTGGAGGCATACTTCATTGAGCTGATGCCGCTGATTTGCATTGGTTTCGATGGTTTTAAGAACGGATTTTACATTATCTATATTACCGTCATAAACTGCTGTATGAAGGGGTGGCATGATTCTCTGTTCAATCATATATCGAATTTTTACATAATTAGCCATATTGCTGATGATTTGTATATACACCAACACAATCGATATTAGTATCATAATTAGTTTATCGAAAGGTCACATGATTTGAAAATATTCTAGTATTTCCTTGAGAGTATCCATTATTTTCAATTGGATCAAATGATATTTATTCTTACATGTGTCTTTACTCTAGTTGTCTCTATTGAAATCGATAATGTTATTACTTCGGAAGCAAACGAGTTGATGTTTTGATATAACAGCACTGACTATCATTATGTTTCCTTGTTTTCACGACTACTTTTATTGGATATTCAATATTATAGCATTATGTTCTCTATAAACTCTATATATATCTATTTAACAACAGTTTATCTCCTATAATTCATAGTCTATTTGTCGATGTAATTATTTTGAATATACAGATATTATGAATATATTCCGTTTTATATGTACATGGGTAGAACATTAAGAATTGTATGATTCTCATTTAGACTGAAACTTCAACATCAACATATAAACACAACAATGCTTGCACTCAAGATATGATGCAAAAACACACAAAAAGAATCCTCTTAAGAAATGCTATAGAATTATTTACCTGTTACCCTATGTGACACTTGTCACTGCGTGATCAATACAGATATTCTTTGTGGTTTTTGGCTACAACCTTGAACTTTGTTCCACTTAAGCAAGAAACGGGGTTTATTCATAAAGTGAGGCTGCAATAAGTCTGCATGAAGGATTGTGTTTTTATGTAGATGTTACAGTTATTTAGACTTTACAATAAGATTAAAAAGACAGAATATATATAGGTGTTTTATGGGTTTTATTTATTACAAGCAGTATTGTTTATGCATAGTTTGTCATTGGAACATTTGCGTATCCAAACGTATTTAGTGAACCCCCACCTCCAAAAACAAATAATTCGCAAAGGAAAATTGACTAAAAATAGATTAGATAAGAAATGGAAAACAAGGCAGTTTACCAGGCAAAGTGTCTTTTCTTTTGGTGGTAAAGGGATGCACAATAAATTTGTTTTAGAACAACCAAAATACACATGCAAATACAAAATCGCAATAAAAAATGCAATTAAAATAAAACTAATATAGGGTTATATAAATGAATACATGTATATGATTTGCTTGTATATGAACTCTCAATGTATTACGAGCAAAGGTAAATAATAAGAAGGGACGCCGCTGAACCAAGAGTGCTCTTGTAAGGGCCTGTTCACACTAGAAGCGACACGCGACAATATACTTATATGTTCTTTATAAAACTAGCGGCAGAAAAATCGCCCGTTTTATAAAGAACATATAAGTATTTTGTCGCGTGTCGCTTCTAGTGTGAACAAACCTTTAACCGCACCTATAATAGTGGATGATTTGCTTAAACCAGACGAGTCACATATACAAGCGCCTTTTAGCATCGTATTTGTGATACAAATTCATAATTAAGAGCGTTTTGAACCTCTCAAAACTGACGCGTAAACGACAAACGTTTTTTTCTGTTAATGAAAGAAACAGAAATACAAAGGCGCAAACTCCAAATGCTGAACAATTTAAAATGATAGATTTAACGCAAAAAATGTTTAAACGATAAGCATTTACAGGCTTACAAGAAGGAACATCGCCTCCATGTGTGCAATTGCAAAATTAATTAAAATAGAAGCTATAGTTAGCTATGATATGAAAGTCTCATTAATAATCCATTTTTAGGGCATTTATTAGCAGAAAGATAACTTCAATTAACACATTTTTGAACTCAAAAATGTAGAAACGATTGACGTCAACAGACTTAAAATAAGACGTTTGAGCCTTGCCGTAATAAAACAAAGCAAAAACAATTTTGATTTTTTTATTATAAAGAGTGTATTATTGAGGCACATATGTATGTATTCTGTGTTGGTACAATTAAACCAAAAGGATCCAGTGCGTTTATGTATTTGTGTGAATTGAACAAAATCATCTGATGCACATAACATATTGAATGAGGATTTGCTTGATTTATGCATTATATCTCTATATGAATGTGTTTATTCAACATAGATTAGGAAGGGGGCTTTTAAAATTCTATTTCCGAATAGCTTATCTAATTTGATAGTTAATTATAAATGTATCAAAATATAACCATTTTGATTAAGCGACGTATTGCTACATTAGTAATAAAACATTTACTTGACATAGAATGTGATCTAACAAATATCATTACTCGTATCATGACAGCCATGTTATTTCAGTTATGAGCATTAAACATTGAATATAAAATTTAGGCTTTAAATGATACGGCCGACTTACTAGAATAATACTTCTAAAATCATCATACTCTTTTTAATATTAATTGAAGACGTGTGACATTTTGCGTCTTAGATGTTTTTCGATGTTCTCTAGATTGAAGAAAACGTAGTTGCGTTTAAAGCGGCGCATTTAGAGGTGCCTAAATAAAATAAATTCAAAACACCAAATTCAATGAGCTTAAAATATACATTACAACTTTAACCCATATTGTCGTTACATTAAAGGAGCGCGCTTAATCATGGCTGGCTGAAAACACATGGGTTCGAACTCTAATGTGAAAAACGATAATTTGGACAGCACTCAAAACAATTCTTATATGTTCTACAGACGCATACACACAACGAGGTCTCAACACCTCGTTAATAATCAATTCTATCGCATCCTAGATTTTCGATCAGAGATTTTTTTACAATCCAGTGATATTTATTTTGCAATCGGTCTACACTTTATGTGTCAATTATCAATTATTGTAGTATCTAATATTGTATTTAACCAAATGTTATTATCTCCTATAGAGTGAATCATGTCCTGCAAATGCAAATCATGCAATGTACTGTGGATGACCCTTGCCGAGTGGGAAAGGTACGAGGTAACAAATTTTGAATATGCGCATATAAAGGCTGTGCATCAATATCAGTTGAGTGAAATATTTAAAATCGCAAAACTTTGAAAATGGAAAACGGATTTCAGTGTTGTTGCTCTCTTACAGCGTTCTCTGATAGAACAATGTAAAGTGTCGATTACACATTATCAATATGATGTTCTGAACTATTCAATCACCATCAATCTGAAATTAATGAATAAAATTTTGCGTTATAGATCTCGAATCATCATATCAGGCATTTAACTAACGTTTATTATAAACGCTTATTAAGTCGATAATATGATGTATAATTAGGGAAAATTTTATTTCTGAAAATATTTTTTCTGACCAATGGAAAAGAAAAATCCAAATATAATAAAAATACAAATCTATTTATGAGGGGTTTAAATGCTCGACTTATGATATGAAATTGTCACCATCCATTTAAATTGGGTTGTAAATTGGTAACGGCTTCCTAAAGTTTAAAATAATGTTTCAAATAAATCAAATTGAATGTCATGTTAGTTATTTAATATGTTCCCGGTATTTCACCAAAATTGCAAATAATGATATCTCTGTATACATTTGTAATCACCAAGGTGATGCCCTTTGATTACGATTATGTACACTCATCTAAATTGAACTTGACCTGATTAAAAAAAAACGCCACATACTAAGTTTATAATAAAGTCTGTGCTTGAGTAAACAAACAATGCAATTTTACGGTAAAAACAATGAACTTTTACGGTAAATACAACGGATTTTTACGGTAAAACGAAAACAATGGACTTTTACAGGTGTTGTCATCAGCAGCGATTGATACGCTTCTGTGGAAGTGCTCAGGAGAGATGGGTCTTGTGAGGGCGCGGCTCTTAGTCCCCCTCGCAAGGGTCCCCTCTCTGTTTCATATACGATGAAATCTTTTACATATATTTGCCAAAGATCAACGCCTTTTGTTGACTTGTTTATGTATCTTATATCATATCAATATCAATGGATATGGTATTTATTATTTTGTGAGTATGTGAAATATGTAGTTGATGCTAGTATGTAATTTGCTTGAATAAAAGAAGTTATACAATCGCTTGTATTTCTTTTTAAGCATTCATTCTTTTTGGTTGAAGGCCAATCAGTTATACCTATGCTTCATTGTAAAAACTATTGCGATAATTATAAATTCTAAAAATGAGATAGTTTTATCCAGGATGATAATTTGAATATTTGATTATCAGCATATAAGGGCACATATCCCCACTTAAAAAGGGGCAGACGTACAGTTAAAACCTTTTGCATTTCTAAACTAACTACTCAAACGGCTAAACGATACAACTCAAACACATAAACGAAACTTTTCAAACGATTAAACGGCTAAACGATAAAAACAATTGTTGCTAAGGGGGTATTAATTGATAGGCACGCTGTTCCAAATTCATACTTTAATATGTCTCGTCTAATACTAAAAACACTGTATTTATTAATTAAATTTATGTTGGCTCCAGATCTTACTTCATATATCAATCGAGGAGTGAGATCAAGTATTTTAATATTTTTGTCAACGAACTACTTCATTAGTATATCACATTTGTTATATGAAAAGGGGTTTTGTCAGCTGTGCTTCGTAAATCTCATTGTATCATTAATGAATATGAAGTTTTATTTTATTTTTGTCCTATTTGATTAAATAAGAGTATGTTTTAAACATGCACATTTTCATATTCATATCTTATTGCATCTGTCGTCAAACAATACATAACAAAAAACTCGGTCTACAATTATAGTTATATTGCGCAGATATTTGACATTAAGTTAATTTGAGGAAAGTAAAGGTCGGGATTTTGTACTTTTTTTAAAAGAGTGATTAATATAATTAATATAGAACCATTTCAAATTATATTTCAAAAACATGTTGCCCAGGGTGCTTTTATCGGTAATCGGACCCTTCTTGAACTCTCTCTTTTTTGTATCCAGTAAAGTTTATACATGTACACTTTTTTCAAAACTAGGAAATATTCAGTTTCGAAATTTAGAGATATATGAGATATCGATATCGCATATATGAATTCATAAAATGGCCCTTAAAGTATCAGATCCATCCGTTCATTTTTATTCGTTTATTTTCGAAAAAAATCACTTCGGGTGCTCTTGTTTTGCTAATATCCATCAGTTCATTTTTATTCGTTTATTTTCGAAAAAAAAAACACTTCGGGTGCTCTTGTGTTGCTAATATAAGTCAAATAGCACTTTTGAGCACTTTAAGACAAATTTCACGAATCATACCTTATGATAACGTGCTCTTTTAGGTCAATTTTGAAATACACAGTCGTTAAAGAGGGTCTGTAAACTGATAACTGACAAGTTTAGATAGTGAAAATGTGTATTATTAGTATTAGTTTTCAATCAAGACATGGAATTCGATTAATTGATTCGAACACTTATCTTTCTGCGCTCACACATGATTTATTATACACGTGTAAAGCATATTTATGTATACCACATCAAATTGAAGTTGCGATGCATTATATGGAGCGTATCTACGTGTACCTCACTTGTAGTTAGGACTCAGTTCCTGCGTTAACGAGAAGCGGAGGAATATAACATGTAACCCTGTCCGCCTACGTGTCTGTTATTGACTTGTTCTTTTTTATAAATCTGTACCCAATGTTGATAATAGTTGCTAATAATCGTATGACCAGGCACTTGTTCATAGTAATATAAATCGAAAACAATGCCGATCCTTTATGTATTTCTTGACTTGAGAACAATGAAATCTTGACAACTGACATTGTCTTTACCGCTTATGAAGAGTTTTTTGCAAAACAAAAACAAATAAATGATGGCAAACAAAATGACTTAACATATTTATAGTTTGATATTTGCATTGACCGGACAATATTTAGTAATGTTAATAAGTTCTTTATTCTTAGAACTGGCAAATAAAGGTACGCCGTGTTGTGCGTTGTCTTGGTAATAATATCATTTATTTTTTGATATGTGTAATGAATCGTTTCATGAAAAGAAATGTCATTTAATCATTTAAAACAATTTGAATATGGTACGCGTTCTGCTTTGTCTTGAAACGGTCAACGTATATCATCGTGTATCTATATTATTTGGAGTCATCCATGAAATCGTATGATTTCAGTTTATACCTAGATGGTGAATATAGGGAACCACCAGCTGCTATGGTATTTGTCGTACACACGGCTGCCGTCCATATGGGCACACGATAAACTTTATTGCTGAGTGATTTATGTACTGCTAATATATCGCATGATTTTAATAATGAAAAATGTATATGAATTAGCATACTTGATAGGGTTACGTATGAATTTTTATAACGATTATATTGCATCATGCTTTTAATAATTTGGAATAAATATAACAATAAACTTATGATCAAATAAAAAAAAGCAAGAGACAAATAATCAAATTAACATTCTTTTAAATCAGCAAAAATAAACTGTCATGTTTTTCTTGTGATATTTGATGCAGTTAAGAACGAATATCAAAATATGGTGAGATTATATATATTTTTTTATGTAAATCTTTTTGATGATTTGTTGAAATCAAGCAAATCTGAACTCATCCTTTCGATTTGCTCAGATTGGACTATTTGCGTTTGATACTTTCTGTCTATATTCAATCCCGTGGTGTATTAAGATTGCTTACCACACAATCAGCATTCAATCAATTATATTATACTATATGTACATGAAGAACTAGTTGAAAAACTAGTTTGATATACCTGAACAAAATATGTCTATTAGAGGTAAAACAACATATGTGTTAACAAGGATATGTAATTGAACTCTGAAAAAGTGTTGTTTGTCCAAACGCAAAGATGAACAGAATAACCATCGCATTTAAATGCTAATGAGTTTATTGAAAAAGTAGTTATTTCTTGCAATAATCAGCCGTTCATGAATACTGAGATGCCTTTGAATGCGATGCGCTCTTAACAATCAACAAAAGGTTCATAGTTACGGTTTATGGCAACACCTCAACACAAGCTCATCGTCAAATTATTATGAGTATAAAACACCAAGTATTCACATCAAGTATTATCAAAATACTATTTAGCGCTGACATTGTACTTGTAGTTACAGTTCGGCATTGCACAATGGTGGTTACGTCATTGTTTGAACATTCATATCCTAAACTAAACGCAGTGGTTACCTTTGAATAGTTCGGTACCCAGCCGTAAAATTAATTTGTTTTGATCCTATTTTACCTTTTCAGATCTTTTCTAAAATCATACATATTGATTGCGTTGCAATGTGATCCCTCTGGGAATTCTTTGCCATAGCCTGGGAATGTCCGGCATCCGTATTATAGGTTTGTTGTGTAGGGGAATATGCTTGTTGATCCTTCTATTGATTAACCCTTTGTGTATTCTTTTCGAACCATTCCCTTGATATCGGTGGCTGCGCATCCGCAGCTCTTTGGGCAAGCTGTGATAGTCGTTTAGCATCGAATGAATCGACTTCCTGAGAGCAGAATTCGGACAACATGTCCAGTATATAGCGCGTGATGTGAAGAAGCTTGGCTCGTTTGAAACAACAAGCGCGCTTGGTGTCATCTGGTTCGTCTAGGGGCTCAATACAGTGCAATATTTTGTCATATTGCTTTGGATGCATTAAAGGTACTCGATGTGTACCGAAAAAGTTGGGAAGAATACCCCTAATCAATCGCAGTTCGAGATGCTTGAATATCAAGAAAGTCCATTGACAAGATTGTAAAGAATCGAATTCCGATTTCGGGCACAACACAAAGAAGAAAAGTAAGGTTTTAAGCATATAAGTCGTCAAGAAATCCTCCAGATGTGTGGCATCGTACATAAGCAAATTGGTAATGTCTGATGGAAACAAATGACCTACTCGAAGTGCCTTAGCGAATTTGAAACCCTCAACGGCGTTATTGGGAAGACGCTGCAAAATATCTGCCTCAGCATCATTAACTGCTATTTGAAACTGGGTGCCTCTGCTTACACTTCGTGATTTCGTTTTAAATAAAACGTAGAACTTGCAATTCGCTGACACAACTTTGTATGGCAAAGTGAAATCAGAGAAGTGTATTGCGGGCACTAGATCGATTTTAATTTCCATATCCTTAAACACGGGACCTTGCCAAGTAAAGTTCAGAGAAGGGACATTATTGTCTAGATAGAAATTCTGGTGAAACTTTATGCAACTGTGAAAGCGCTTTTGCTTGACCAAATAAATAACAGCATCGGTGACTGCTTTTTTACCTCTTTAAGCACCCCGAAGCGGTTTATATGTGTTGTACCATTGCTTGACAACAAATCCATTGTACATTCTGGAAGATTTTCCTTTAAAAATATATGGCCAAACATAATGCCAGTATTTGATTGTTTTATATTTATAATTGACTGGAGAAATGTTAATAAACGCAAAACGTCAAATTCATTCGGAAGAAAAGGTCGCGTGTTTTCCTTCTGACTTCCAACTAACATAGGTTTCACGGCAAAAATCGGGTTTGTTTTAGACACCTCACGGGCTATGAGATCCATGGTTTCACAAATGATGAGTTTTATCCTTTGTTTCTGCTTAGATATTTTTTCCATTTGACTTTTGATGCTATACAGATGTTCTATAGCACTTGTCATCGTAATGTACGACTGAGTTGCGGTTAATTTTGTCGATAATGTTTCCGACTCGCGGTGCCATTTATCGTATTCAACTTCTTTGTCTGACTGCACATCCTGAGTATATTGATACAATATTTCTGAAATGACTTTGCGCTTCTGACAATGACACATATGATCTATGCCACTATTGTGTTGACTTCAAGTCGGGTCACCTGTGAGTGGAATTTTTGTGAATATCCATTTCCGGATTTTTCTTTATAAGGCTTTGCACACGGTAAATCCTTCCCTTTTTCGCTTAACTTTCGAAGAGATAACATCTCCATGATGTAACTAACTTTAAAGAAAACCACGTGTTTGAAATTTAACTGAAGAATATGAGTTCATACTCGGTAAGTGGCATTTTTCGCTCACTTAGAATGTAAACAAGCGATATTATAAGATGAGTAATGAAAATGAATTGTTAAAATGTGAAATAAGTCATGTAATTCTGGTTTTTATGTTGCAAATGATTGACATTTTCTTAGCAGTCTGAAAGTTGAATACGAATTTGAGTTTGTATTGCTATTACTAATAGGCTCACCCTTTCCTTAGTGCTTATAATGATTTATACCGAAACCCTTCACGCTGCGTATTGCCAGCCAGTCAAAGTAAATTGAGTTTGCCGTTTGAGGCGAGTAATCTGACGCCGTA
>LQRL01155481.1:0-18624 GCA_001703475.1 Hydroides elegans
AAATTTTAAAGTTAAAACGTTGAATACATTTGTAAATATGTCTATGCCGTTTTAAGGTGTTATTAGTGAAATATTCTTAGGTTCAACCCTGCGTTATCTCTACCTGTAAAGAGTACTGATACCAGCATACTATACACAACGACCACTTCGTTTAGTCAATTCATTTAGACAAAGTGACCGCTTTTTGAGTAAATTTTAATTGTTAAATGACTGAATACTAGCATTAACATATCTTTATTCGTAGCGGTATACCATATACAACGGGTGCGACCAAAAGAAGTGACTGCAACCGACAGTTTTCTACTTTTTATGCATGACATTCATAGTTTAAGTTAAATGAGGCATTTCGGTGTGTGTACTCTCTCTCTCTCCTCGAGTATTTAAGGTAGGGGCTCTTACAGGAGCGCTCACGATCCACCATTTGAAAAAGGTTCATTTTCAGTTTTGATGTTAGAAAATCATATAAAAAATCAGATATCCTTGCGTGTAAGCATTTATCATTTTTATGAGAGAGGAGTTTTAGGGTGCTTCCTTTTTTGCCTCCACCACTTTAAGTACACTTATTTGGTCAGAGCGGCGGGTTCACATCATGATTATGTCATAACTTAATGTAAAACCATCCCAATATGTACATCCGTCGTTATGTAACGCGAATATGCTCAAATTGTCCCGTGAGCATATCGCCCGTCTTGGGGAGATTAAAGGGACATCAAAGAAAGGGCTATTTTCCGACAGTCTGGGTCAAGACACTGTTTGAGATATGTTTGCTTATGAGCTTACCAACAATGATCTTATAATTATTATATCTTTAAAAACGCTTCAGTTATCCCAAGTTTAAAAACGACGTATTTTAGCAGAATTACATATGAATAAATAGCGCATAAAAGGAGGAGCTGTGTTGTTGGGCGTCTGTTATGTAATCACAACTGGTTAAGATGAAAACAAAGTCAGCCATGGTTCAAATATCCTTCGGGGCAACCTTTCGTTATCCGTAGTGCTATACCATATACAACTGACTGGTGCCGCCCCAATGAGCGAGGGCAATCGGCACATTTGACGACTTTCGTGCATTGATGTGGAAACACTTTGACCCGAGGGAGCATCGAGCCAACTGCGAACTAGTTTGTCGGTGAAGCGATCGATATCTTTGTCTGTGACGTCCCATAGATGTGCAATAATGCAGGGGCTGCAATAAAGTAAAGGAAAACAAAAAGTTATTTCTACAATAATTTAATTTCGAACCTTTTAAATATGCAAAACATTTACTTTGTTGTCAACTTGAAGCGGTCATTGTCTTTGTTGGTCAGGTGCAAAAGGTTGGCAATCATGCATGGACTGCAACAAGAAATGCATATTTTCTAACAACCAGAAAACTCCCTCCCCTCCACTATTTTTTTCTATGTTTCTCTCTCTCCCATCTCCATCCTCTCGCGCTTTCATTCTTTTCCCTCTACCTTTTGTTCTCTCTTTCCCTATCTCTTTATCTCTCTCCCTATCTATCTTTACATCTTGAATTCTCTACCTCCCTCCCTCATTATCTCGATACCTCGTTCTCTCTCTCTCTCTCTCTCTCTCTTCCTCTCTATTCCTCATTTTCTGGCTACCTTATTCTCTCTCTCTCTCTCTTCCCTTCATTCACTCTCTTTCCCTCACTCTATTCCCCCTGTCTCTCTCTATATATATATATCTCTCGCTCTCCTTTCTCTAGTTCAAGAATAAAATTATACCATCCTGCTAGACAGTAGTTGAGAATCAAGCCATAGGTTGGCAATCACACAGGGACTACATTAAGGAAAATATTGGACAATTCATGTATGTTTTGTTTGTGAAATAATACTTGAGATAAGATAATAATCAATATAATTGTAAACATCGTAAAATGGTTTGCAGCCTAAACTTTGTTAGCGTCAAATAGGTAGGCGATTTTGCAGGGGCAGCATTAGAGGAAATGGTTAAAAATGTGTGGAAGTTTATCTATGAATCCAAAAAATCAACATCGGCAAGTATGCATTAAATTGAGACATGTATCAGTGTGAAAATGCACATTTTGAATACTATTACATTTAAAATGGAAACCAATGCCAAGCACATTAAAACAAATCTGACGAATTTCAATGTAACTTATATGATTATTATTTTTTGCTTCAAAACTCTTATCAATGCAGCCGTGTGAACCTATTTTGTACCTAATGTTTGCAAGGACTGATATGAGGAGGACAAGCTATATTTATCTTGTTTGCGCTCATGCACGGCTTGTATATTATTTCCAAACTAATGACAAGTTGAGCTGCTAGATCCACGCATATTCTTCATGTATATTTAAAGGTCATATCGGACCGTTGGTTCGTGATTAGAATATGAGTAAGAGGAAATATTACCCTTTACCTGGTTTATCTACATAAATATATCGCATATATCAGTTTTGCAGAATTTTATTTAGATATTTCAATATCGAGTTATGACTACATTCGTATCTTGGCACCATGAAGGAGAAGTCTTTAAGAATATGATGTTGGAGTTCATTGCCTATACAAATACAGCAACGGAAACAGTCATTTTAGAAACGATTTCATTGCAAAGATCTCAGAATCGAGATATATCAGAATTAAAAGACTGCCAGAACCTTATAGCCTATAGTTATCATATATCCTACTTAAATGAAATTACTCGTTTTCCCTGTGTAACAGTGATGTAACATTTACAGTAGTATCTCCCATGCGTAACGTTTGAAATTGCAAATCTTTAGAATTCCCCACACGCAAGAATATAGAAATTTGCAGAACTAGTTTGAAATAATGAACATTCAGAAAAACATGGCGTAATTGATGTATAGAATGTGGTTTATTAGATATACTGTTTGTAAAAATAAGAAATAGGGACCGGAGTGAGAGGTATTCTGCTGTGAGGCAAACTACCTTTTATGTGCATTTTAATGAAATAGGGTCGTGTTGAAGTGATCATGTATATAAGCATAACCGTTGAAATCGATTTAGGCTGTTGGGTTGGAATTTCAGGGTCTGTTTGTAGGTATCCGGGTAGTAGATATCGGCTATTTCCATAGTGAGTGTCAGTTGTCGAGGTTTATCATTAATTGTACTTTTTATGCATGCTTAGCGGAGTTCCAATTATTTTTTTGTAATTGTGGTGTTTGTGTGATGTATTCAATGTTTGTTTTCTTGCAACCCTCCCTGGGCAATTCGACCCAAAAAAGACGATTCCCATATGCGCAATTCCCCCAAAAATAATTTCTAGATTTTGATAAAATGATAATAAATAAAGGATTGAAAAATGTCGAAAATGTAAGCTAATTTGGCCACTTGCATGATGGTATGCGTCAAAAATGCTTACTTTTATAAGTTTTAATTATTTATATTTCTTCATATTTTATATATTGAATTTAAAATGATAATTCATATGTGCTATATTTCATATATTTTTTTAAAACTAATTGATTTTGGAGAGGCAGATAATGAAAATTAGGACATAAATTCTATGAGAACTTACTTTACTATCGTCCTAAATTAATAGAAACCCATATTTGTTGCCAGACTTGGATATCTAAATTGATATAAAGTTTTAATTACAGTAACTTCAGATGTATGTTTAGTTGCTAAACTATCCCAACTTAATTAAATTTAAACTATATTTATTAAAAATTAATGTATATAATTGGTAAAATATAGATTAACATTGAGGTTGGGGATGGTCGCGCATGGGAAATTATTCTACGTGGGAATTGTCAAGGGGAGTTGCCGGGGGAATTGTCCAGGGGAGATTTCCAGGGAGGCCTGTTTCGAGTTATCTTACAATCGAATTGTCCTCCGGGGGTATGGTTAAACGAGGATTTGTCGGGGTTTGTTCAGGGGAAATCGCCCAGGGTGGTGGGGTAATCGGCCTTTTTTCTAGTTGTGATAAATTATGAATCTCACACAACATTGCCGGTCTAGCGGTTTTGGCGAAGCGACCATTTTAGATATTTTGCTTACTAAATGATCTTAGAAATGTGCAAAGTATGACTTGCAGGGGCGGTCATTTTGTTAAATCGATTCTATCAATCCTTAAAATAACAACGATTCGTCCTGAAGGTTTGTTTGTTGGGATAAGTATATTAGAAAGGCAAAAGTGCACATAACGTATTTTGTTCGTAATCTAGTTTGCGTCACTCGTTGCTTGAATAGTCTCAGGTGCTTAATCTGACCATTCGGACCAATCTCCTCTCATAATCATAACTTCATCGTATATTTAAAAAAATTGGATTATAAAATGCAATGTTAAATCATATTTTCAGCAAGGTCTAAAAGGGTATCAAGTTTTAATTGTAGGGTTTCATGCAACTTGTGCAAAACATGCTTGGCCAAAAGTATGACAAAGTTTCACATGAGTATAGATCAATGGTATATACTTCTAAATTCTGGGAAATAATTGCGATCATAACATCGTCATTCTTTGACCACCTACCAATTCTCGTTTAAATTACCAATTTAAAACATTTTATGTATCTTTTCTCAAAAGGTCAATTTTATAGATAATACAAAGACACAGCGATTCATCAATTTCAGTCCTAATATATGCATATGAATTAAACAGTTGCTATTTAAAGGTTAATTTTATCAAACTATATAAATTTGCTGTTGTGTGGCTAGGTTATACTATTCTTAAAATTACTTTTGAAAACATATATCATGATTCACTAAAATCGTTTATGTTATGAATCCCCACTCTTATGAGATGTTTGATATGATGAAAATTATCAGCATTGTTAAACCTTAACCCTCTTAGGTGATAAATACGCAACGCAGTAGTGTCACTTAGACTGATAACGGTGTTTTGATCCATTTATTTGCACCTGTCATTTATTTTCATTCGCATTACAATACAATTAGTGATAGAGTTTTAATACTGGGAAACCTTATTTCAAAACTAAAACAAAATAATCAAGCAAGCATAAATTAAAATGGATATAAATATATGAATATTTCCACTGAATAGTTTTATTATTTATAATGCATCGAAAAACAGCGTTATTTTAGTCTCAAATGATTCAGCCAACAGGTGAGTGAATTATAAATGTATTACTTAATCTTTACATCTACTGGTTTTATTTTATTGTAATTTTAACTTACATTAATAGTTTGTTAGAATTCATGTTGTTGTGTATAATAGCAAAATATAGGATATTTAAATATCATTTTAGATACAAATATATCAACCATGCAGTCGGTGAAACAAACTGACAGTTCATCAAGACCAGATTCGTTTATCTGTAATTGGCTATCTTTTCAATGGAGAGTATGTTATTTCACTGATTGTAGAATTCTAAATGAGCTCACGTATAAAAACGGATATTTTGACTGGCTTATCAGAGATGCCTGTATGTATGGCAACGAACATTTATTAAGCGAGTTGCTGGATTGCTTTCCTGATATTGCAAATCAAAATTTTGAGGGTGACACAATATTGCATATCATTTGTCGGAGTGCGGTCAGAGCAGACGTTAAAGCATCTCGAGTTCTTTCAACTTTCACATTCTTAAATTCAAGGCGAAATATAAGAGGGTTATTGCCACTTCATATAGCGGCTGTTAATGAAAATCGTAAGCTTTTGAGAGAAATCATCACGGGTGGTCAAGTCAATATCAATGCAAAGTCTCGTTTAAATCTCTCGGCGTTACACATTGCGTCGCAGTTTGGACTCGAAGAAAATATAGACGAGCTACTTTTGCATGAAAAAATTGACGTAAATGCAGTCGATTCCAAAGGTGATGCGGCCCTTCATCACGCGGCAGGAAAGCGACATTTTAAGATATATGCACGGCTGGTCAGTGACAAAAGATGTGATAAAACAAAACGCAATATCTGTGGCAGAAGAGCGGAAGATGATCTGGTTATTCATTTCAAGCAGTGTACACTTACAAAATCGTTTGACGAATTTTTCAATATGGTGAATGACTTAACATCACTACAGATATCCGACCAAACGGGAAATACTCCTTTACATTGGACTATGATGAATGCTTACGATGGTTTCAAGAAATTTCAATATCTCATAAAACGAGACAACCAACTATCAATACTACATAATAAAAGTCTAAATCAACCAATACATTTTGCCGCACGACATGATGACAAACGGTTCCTGCGAAACATTCTTAATCTTAAAAGTTATGTTAATGTCAGCGCGTTTGGGTATCGAGGAAGAACACCATTACATATGGCATGTTTCAAAGGAGATTTAGATCTCGTGGATATGCTTCTGCATGACTTTGATCTTACTCTCAACGCTCAGGATAGTGATGGGAATACGTCATTGCACATTGCCTGTATGAAAGGATACTACGATATCGTCAAAGCACTTAAATCAGTACCTTGGTGCAAAACTGATATCAAGAATATGCAAAACCAAACACCCTCGGATGTATCAACTCAAAGTGTGAAATTAGCGGAAATTGTTGACAAAGGGACCTTGCAGGACCTTAGAAATATCATAGGCCAAGATGAATTAGATTACCAAGATATAAAAAGTAATACTCCTCTTCACATATGTGCATCTAGTAAATCGTATGCGAAAGATAAAACAAAGCTTCTCGTCGATCATTATCCTGACACTGTCTTTAAAAGTAACCAAAACGGTTACATGCCAATCCACATAGCAGCGGCTAACAACAACGTCGAAGTGGTAGAATATCTCGCTGAAAACGGCAGTCTAACTTGTCTGACCTTTGACAAGCAATGCCCACTCCATATCGCCAGTTACCATGGAAGTGTTGCGACCGTTAATATGCTGGTTAGGTTTAAAGACGCACATGTGAATATGCAAGATAGCAATAAAAACACTCCTGCCCATCTTGCAGCACAAAACAACCACATGGAAATCCTTTCGATATTAGAGAACCATGCTACATATGTGCACGATATGCAAAACAAACACGGAGAATCGCCATATGAAGTGTGTGACATACTGAAAGCTCTCAAGCAAGTATTTGAATCAGGTTCCGCGTCAAGCCTTGAGACGATGATTAAACATTGGGGCAAATGGCTTAGTATACCTGTAAAAAAACTACTCATGCCAGCCATGATGAATTTAAAAACAGAACATGTTTCCAAAATCTATGTTCTAGCAAGTATTTTTCCAGAGCTTATAGATCAGTATATCGACTCGCATGGAAATAGTATTGTTCATTTGGCACTTTTTGCAAATGATATGCGTCTTCTTCAAATGTTATTACACACGTTTTCATCAATTTTTATCATCAATAAAAGGGACCCCAGCGGATACACCGCATGGGATTATGCTACTTTGAAAATGGACATTGAAGCTATTCAACTGTTCGAAAGACATCCTCTATTTGAACAGGTATATATTTGCATTATGTCATTCCTAGCATTCCTGGAAAATAATTCTATTCAAATCACAAAACATTTTGATATATGTGTCTTTTTTTAAGGGATTAATCAATAGGTATATGTAAAATATCAACAATAAAGAAATATTCAAGTCATTCTGATAATGAAAGAGATGAATTTTACATAAAACAAAATGTCTAAATATATTGTGTTTATCATCATTCAACCATCAACTCATTCGTTATGACCTTATCATTCAGAGTACCATCGGATTAAATATCTTAACAAAATGTACATTTACTGAAATGGATTCGATTGTTGTACCAACAACTCTATATTCATTGCACCAAATCCATGGGCAAATATGGCACTGTTGTGATGATATCCTGATATATTCGCCTGAATTAAAGAGGCTTCGTCGAATACCAGGAGAATTTATGGGAGATATCAGAAGCGTTGCATATGTCCACATCGTTGCAGTAGGAGTAATAGCTGCATCAGAAGGATTATTTATCATTCCGTATTCAGGTATATTAGGTTTAATTAGTGTTAACTGAGATAAATCTATATTACAAAATAATTTAACAAATGGGAGATACTGTGAGAGTATAATTTTGATAGCTTGATGATATGTTATATTTGTGTATGCATCAATGGGTCCGATCGAGCCAAAATGATAGGTTTTGTATAAAATTAATAATAAGATTTATCGCAAATGATAGGCAAATTAGCAGTTGTATGGATATATTGGAACATTGTTTGTTAAATTCATCTTTGCAAATCTATAAGAAATAAATATATATTCAAAAATATTTGCTTATCTAAGATAATTTGAATGACTCTCATAGCATAAAACATTGTTTTAATCAGCGATCTTCGTTGAGAGACTTTACAATTGGTTTTATTGCCATGTACAGTTTTTTCAATGGCACAGGGCACAAGAGACAAATCAACAGAAAAAATGTCTTCGACGTTCGGTCCCACTTTGGTCTGCTGTTTTGTGTTTTGGGTGAGATTGGAAATGGCAATGTCGTTATCTATGTGTATGAACCATTTACCTGGCAGCGTATCGGCCTCATACAATCACCATGCAGGTGTAGGCATGACACCCTTCATACAATGCATGTGGGGAGTGAGTATATTACCCTCGCATGTTCTGGCATCAACACTATCCACACGATGACACACGCTGGCGACTTAGTAAACGTCGTGAAAATCAACGGATATCCACGTCTGTGTCACACTGGAAGCGACGCAGTGCTCGTGGCAGAGTTTTGGAATAACCGCATAATGTTGCGAAATGAGGACAAATGGTCGCGTGTGTTGCTTGGGTCAAACCGAATACATCCCAGTGATGCAGTGTTTTTTGGCGGATCGCTCTATGTCCTTGGACGGAATGTTGACAACTACGAAGCTAGAATAATCAAATATGTAGCCCAATAGAATATATTCTTTGGTTATGTATCAACTAATTGATATTTATTCAACTAAAAGCGTTGTGAAATTGTGGATTTGTAATTGTTCTGTTTATTAAAGACAGGAATGATACTGATGTTGTGTATAGCCTTACGTAGATGATCAATAATTAGATGATAATCAAGACAGTTTTAGTCCTACGCTTTTTTTCACGTTCCCCTCTTTGGATGCAAATGTCAAATAAACATTTCGACCAATCTTTAAATATCACAACCTGGCTCAATATTCATTACTTAATCATACGTTTATTTCATTTGTTAATATTTTACCTTGATTAAATAACATGGATAAGTTGTTGCAGTTGAGTAAAATATATGTATATTCTGATCTGTTTCCCATGTGTAGTGTACGTGATTGTTTGATCATTTTTATTTACTTGATCTAGTTGTTATCTATTTTACCAACACTTATTAAAAATGCTGCTATTATAGGGCTAGTTTTTCTATATGTTTCTATATAACAAAAATATTTTTGAATGATTTGAATGATTTATTAATTTCGACAAACCAATAATAGACCTTTCCAACCCTTTCTGTTTATGGAAATGGAATACGATTGTAGCTTGAAGCGGCGGCAATGATTGTTTATTAAGGGGAGTGTTAACAATAGATTTTAATTAATCACCTTATTTTTTGACAAAACCGTTCTTACTTAACAATTGTACTGACGTTCAACCCGAGACAAGAGTCAACAAGACAAGACTAAACTAACGTTCTTTTAGATATTCTAATGTTTCTAAATATAATCAACAGAATTTTTAATGCATCACCTTTATCAGTATTTTACGTCTTATTTAACCGTTTTAGAATACTTTATTCAATAGCATTTGATTGGCTTTGGTGACAATTTTTTTTTGAGGATTTTTTTACTTTTTTTTTTCTTTCTTTCTTTTTTTTTGTTTCTTTTTTTTCATAATTTCCTCTCGTTCTTGTTCACTCGAGTTTTGAGATTTGTTCCCTTCTGGGGATGGCAATTTTGTCTGGCTCATATTCATTCGATTTGGATGTTTCAGATTGTACATGGTCACTCCTTCTGCGTTCCCTTTCAGAATAAGGAATGATTGTTTTGTCGTCGTCGACGTCTTCGACGACGTCGTTGTCGTTGATTTCTTTCATTGGTTCAATTAGTGCCTAGTCGATGGTTGATCATTAACTAGTCGCGTTTCCATAGTTTTCAAGGCCTCATTCTCCGTTCTTCTTAAAAAATATCAAAAATGAAATAGTTTACATAGAAAACTAATGTTTGTTATATTCTAAAATAACTATAATTTAATATTGAATTCAATACATACACATGTGTAAAGGTTAAAGTAAAAAAACAGTTTTACACCCTGTGTATGTGGTTTGCCGTTACGTAAAAACCAGGTACGACAGTAACATGTCATGATTAGCACACAAAGCGAAATATACATAATCAAACAAATATGGACATAAATGCTTTTAAAAGCAATTTTCGCGATAATTCGTGACATGCGGGGTGACATAAATATTAAAACGGACGTCACCCAGGCCCTTTTCATGCTGATTTCAAGCAAGTCTCCACCCCACGTTTTAACACGTGAATAAAGAACTACATACCTCGAGCCATCAGGTAATATGCGTTGAAACTGGTAATAAAGTATATAATCCAAAACAAAGGAATCACAACTTAATTCCTATTTCTTTAAAATATAATTCATGCAATCGTGATTACTTTTAATCAATTAATACATTTACTCTAACGTGTGTTTATTCACATGTTCCAGTATTCATATGTATCTGCGAACTTACGTCACAGTATTTATACGGAAATCATTGCGTCACAATTGGGGTAATATTTATGACGCTTACGTGTGTATGTAATGATTTTTAAAATGGGCGATGATTGTGTTTATATCAATTTAGAAAAGATAGAAGGTAGTTTTGTAGGTGGTTGGGGAATAATCTGAATTTTATATCATATATATTTTAATTTCAAATACAAAAAAAAACAACGAACATAAAAAAGAGAAAACAACTTTAGATACATTTCATTTATTAGTACTTATTGTTTTATTAATACTGACAAATTCAAACCAAATTACTTGAACAATTTTATTTTTGGCCCGTTCGAGGATTTTAAATCGATTAATTATTTTGATAAATTTGACATTCAGATCCAATTATCTAAGAATAAAAACAATACTACAATTCATTACTAGTGAAATCACTCAATTTTCCTCGGAAGCAAAAAAAAAATTTTTTTTTGCTATCGCTCGAATAATTGACAGATTTCACTCGCCACTCATGAGAAATTGTAATTATATGTACATATTCTTTCTCATCACAAATTGAATAAATGTTTATAATGTATGCATTTACTAACCTTACTTCCTCAGTTTACTTCTCTGAATATCGAAGCATCGCTGATAGTTTGCCGCACAATCAAAGAAGAACCGTCAAAGAAGGATCCTTATAAAATGCTGTAACTCTGTCATTCGGCAACATATCCAAATTGTCCTTCATTGTTAAAACACGTCTTTCCAAAAGCAGGAGTGGGTCTGATAACATTGCAATAACATCAGCTTTCCTTGATAGGAGAAGAGCACTTTGAGTCGTCGCTGGCTAAGCAGCGTTTTTCCTGTTTTTTATGACAAAAGGGCAAAATATTAATTTTAATTTCATGATATGAAACCCTTCCTTTATCATTTAGTCTCCAATACAAAGGGCTTTATTCACAATTGATACCTCTTAACATTGCATTTTCGAGTCTGTTGAATATTGTAAAAACCCATAATTACGATTTAAAATCTCACTTTTGTTTATTAACTTCTAATTTACATGCTCAGAAATATTTATGTAAAAATGCCAACCATAATGAAATAAATTCATACCTTTGAAATCGGAATTATCCATTTTATCATTGATTTTCATATGTGTATTGAAAGTTAGTCAATGGTTATGAAATATAGAAAGTCAAGAAAATGTTTCAGTGGACCCAGTGTTAAATTAGGCGCTCAAGGTGTTTTAGTCTACTTAATTGTGTACGCTCTATTAATAGGTATAATGGCCAACACGTATCATGTTTATAATTTCACTATAAACACAATTGATTTAGCAAAATAGTTAAATCAAATAATAAAAAAGGATATTGCTATTTTGAAATATCATATATTCGGAAATAGCAAGTTATTTACATTAATACTATTTTAAAAAAATCTGCCATAAGACGAATCTTTCACTTGCACTTTTACCTAATCATATGCTTCATTTTTACGTAGACAAAGAATATTTCCACATGTGAATAATAATTGGCAAGGGAAATATTGTTATACGAATTTCGTTTCGCATCCGTATAAATTTTATTTGATATGTGGAGAGACAGAAGAATCATTTATAGATTTATTTAACCATGTATCACTTGTTTACAAGAAAATATCAAAATCAGATTTTATTAACACTTATTAGGGTTAAGGAGTTATCCTTGCTATTCTATGTTATCTATTTGTTTTTGGAATTTCTATAAGTACGGTGTGTAATATAATATCGAGAGTATGGCCAAAATTATGGCACTTTTTTATAAGACACCAGAGAAGAATTAGATGGCCTACTGTTGAAGAATGGACAGGAATGAGAGGTCAATGGGAAGGGTTACCGTCCTGTGTTGGAAGTATCGATGGAACGTCACATGAAATATATAAACCTATTGAAGATCAGCACTTTTTTATAGTGGATATAGAGGATATCATTGCATTCATACTCAAATTATCACCGATTTTAATAACAATCTTGTTCTAGTTCGCAGCGGTTTTCCCGGTCACTTTAATGATGCACAACAGTTTAAATTATTACTTCATTTTGGACCCAATGGCCCCCTTCGTTTTTTTCTTAAAACACTTTTATATTAGCGGACAAGTTTTACCCTTGCATATATCCACTTATGACACCCTTCAAAAACACGCAAATTAGGCGTAGAGATATCAATCATCGGCGACAAATGAGAAAATTCAATAACAATCTTAGTAAAAACAGAACATTTGTGCAGCATTTACTCCATAACATAAACATGTATAGAATTATAGGTGGACATTCACGCGAGGATGCCTCTTATATAGTTGAGTTATGTGCTGCGCTTGCGCACAGACGTTTACCACTTTTGCAGAATAAAAACCTTGTAAGGTTCTTTTTTTCAAAGTTGTTTTGTGTTAAGAGTTTTGATATTTGTGTTTTTATTTATATTTTTGGTCGAATATGAATAAACTAATAAATTAATATTTGTCTTTTAAAATATTCGTTTTCTTATTGACTTAGTTTGCTGGTCACTAGAAATAATTTCTAAACCGTTATAAAACTCTATGTTTTTTATCCCTCCCCCTGAATTGAAAATGCACACCCTCTCACTTCTATTTCGTATTTCATTTCTATACCTACAAACAATTTGGAAAGGTCCAATAGTAAGTATGTGTAAGTATCAATTGGCTAAATTGTCATTGAGTTGAACCGACAGAATCGGTATTCTAAGGCAATATTTAGTTTGACTAAAATAGTTGATCTAAACTACAGATTGGCTAAATTTCAGCCGATCTATGTCAAACGACAGGTTGACAGATTCAACTAGCTATTCTCCAGATTGGTTGATATGCTCACAGACAAACTGCAGATTGATTGAAATGGAGCCATGAATCTAACACTAATTGGCTGAAATGTTATGAGAATCATTCAGGGTGATTTTAAATGTAAAATGATATATCTGACAAATTAGAAAAATTGCAATTCTCATGTTATTGCTCTATTTATGCACTCTCTACCATGAACTCTCTGTGGTTCATTAGTAATTACCGTGATCAATGCGTTTTTGGAAATGTCATTCTATGTTTTTTTTATCGTAAAAAGTTATGAAAAATATTTAATTTTAGTTATCAATAATTCATTGATGCGCTTAACATGATACCGTCAACACTCACTTGAGTGCTACATATGTTATATTATTATGGGAAAGCAATTTCATTATCATATTCATATTATAATAATATTCCAACTTTTTTTATTTATTATGTTACAATCAATTACTGTTGATAACGTTCAATACAACTTACTTTGAGATGTGATGTTGTGTATCATTTCAACAATAGGTTAAGTCTTCAAGCCATTTGATCAGTTCAATTTAAGTACTCTAATTGCAGTACAATTGTGCGATATACCGGAGTAGATATACCGGGGTAGGTAATGCAAATTACCGAGGGAATTTGGAAAACTTGTCCCAGTCATGATAAAGGATACCTTACACATTATGTTAGTAAAATTGCTGTAACATCACGTGACTGACTATGTGTTTCAACCCTTACGTTATTCGTAGAAGTGTGCTACAAGAACCGCTCTAATAAAAGTGACAAGTAAAGAATATCAATTTCCAGGGTTTTTTTTTATTATATGAGACCAAACATAAATATCAAGATATATATAGATATACAAACGTGATTGCAATATTCTACTTTTGTCATACATGTATATAGTTTATGGTTTGAATAAATACTGATATCCTACTTTACGTCATAAACAGAAAAAAACATATTCAAATGCCCATTAAAGAACGAATTCGGTACTTTTAAGAAAGAAACGTTTTGTAAATTGATAACCGATTCCGTAGTATCGGTATCATCAAAATCATCACATAAATATAATATACAGGCGAACATCCCCTTAATGTGGTAAGCTATACACAACGCCAAGCGCCCTAATAAGTGTGGCCAACCGACACACTACGACAGTGTCAAATATATTTATTTCATTTTTAAAGCTAAATTGATCATAAATACAACTATTAAACATTTTGCCATCCCTATCGGGATGCCTTTCTCAAATAGCGCCGCCCCTATAAGTGACGATAAGGGACAGACTTGTCAAACACAAATTTAAAGAAATTCATTCCATTTTGAAATAAATAAAATAAAATAATTAATTTACACTCCGTTCAACCCTTTGCTATCCGTAGTGGTATACCATACACACCGGGTGCCGCCCCAATAAGTGATTGCAATCGATAGACATCTCCTTTTTATGCATTAATTTCATAGTTAAATTGTACAAATATCCTTCGAATCAACCCTGCTTTATCCGTAGCGGTATACCATACACAACGGGCGCCGCCCCAATAAGCGAGGGCAATCGACACACTTGGCGACTCTCGTGCATCGGAGCGGAAACACTTTGACCCGCGGGAGCATCGAGCCAACTTCGAACTAGTTTGTCGGTGAAACGATCGATATCTTTGTCTGTGATGTCCCATAGGTTGGCAATAACACAGGGGCTGTATTAAAGTATTAGAGTTTATTTGAATTTATGCATGTACATTTATGTATTTGATACAAATAATTTTAAAAAGGTGCAATATATTGCAATATATTGTGGTCTATGTCATTGTCTGTGACGTCCCACAGGTTGGCTATCACGCATGGACTGCAACAGGAAATGCATATTTTCTAACAAAAAGAAAACCATATATTTGCAATCCAAATTCACATTTAAACCCTTATACATTTAGAACGCTTTTTCATCTTTTCTGCCCCGTTCGGTCCTTCCTCTCCCCTCCGCTTTTTTTTCTATGTTTCTTTCTCTCCCATCCCCATTCTCTCGCGCTCTCTTTCTATAGCCCTCTACCTTTAATTCTCTCTCTTTCCCTATTTCTCTCTCTCTTTCTTTCTCTCTCTTTCTCTACTTCTCTATATTCTCATCGTTCATTCTCTTTCCCGCTCCCTCCCTCATTCTCTCGGTACCTAGTTATCTCTCTCTCTCTCTTCATATCTTTCTTTCATTCACTCTCTTTCCAACACTCTTTTCCCCCTCCCCCGCTATCTCATGCTCTCCTTTCTCTTGTTCAAAAATAAAACCATCCTGCCAGAAATTGGTTAAGAATCGAACCGCTCGTCTCCAGGTTGCCATGGACGACTAATCTCCATCTGCTACAGCCCATGAGAAAAATACATGCACGGCATGCACGGCAGTGTTTGAAGCACGTCGCAAGACACACACTCTCTCTCTCTCTCTCACTTTCTCTCAGAGAGCTATACCATTTAATGGTTGGATTATCAAAAGAAAAGGTTTTACCTTTTACACTAGACTGATATAAGTAGCGTTTTTGTTTTATTAAAAAGTTTTCAAAACAATCATTTAAATATAAAAATGCAATATACCGCCCCCTAGAAAAAGTGACTGACATCCTGAGGACTTTTCATAGATATTGAAAATAAAAATTATATTGATAGTGAGGACGCTAAAGTCGTCTACAATTGGATATGAAATAAATATTTAATAGCATGGAACCCATCTTGGACCTAAAACTGCACTGTATTGACTTCTATATCGAATGACAATAAACGTTCAGGTAATAAAAATACCATTACAGTATTTGCTTTTGGTTCGTACACTGCTAGGACCATCTTGTAGTGCACTGTGGTTATGCCTTATGGTTGTGTTCTATAGTTCACTGTATATTCAGCACGGAGCTCATTTTCAAACCAAGTGGATTTGATCGTTAATCTGGAAGTAATTTGTTGCTCTGTTGTCAGCATGCTGACGGCTAGGGATCTATTTAAAGTTTGCTGGAAGGATATGTAGAATGTAGTTTCTAAGTTATTTGTTCGTAAAGAAATAGATACCAGAGTAGAAGGTATTCTGTTTAATGCAAAAATACCCTTTATGTGCTTTGGTTTTAATGAAATGGTGTTACACAGAAGCCTTGCTTAGGTATGGATAACAATTGAGGTTGGAGGAGTGAAAATTTTGGGCTTTCAAGTATGTATCTCGGTGGTAGATATCGGTTATTGTCATAGTGAGTGTCATTTTTCGTAGTTATTCATTAAGTGTATTTAAAAATTCACGTTTAGCGGAGTTCAAATATGTTTTTGTGACAATGCCCTTCTGCGCAAGTTCTCCCTTAAACAATTGTCTAGAGATTGGTAAAATTATTTGAAAAAAAAAATATTTTAAAGAAGTATAAAACAGGTGAAAGTGTAAGCTAATTTGACCATATTTTTTTCAATTTTAACATTTTAAAATGTTAATGCGAATGGGTTTTATTTCATAAACACACTTTCGAACTCTAAGTGATTAATATTCCGCCAAATAATAACAATTTCTTCATTATCGCTCTAAATTAATAGGAGCCAATATATGTCAACAGCCTTGTAGTATAACTTAATTAGCATAACTAAAGTCAGGCCAGCTATATGTTCCATTGCTAAATTATCCCAGCAAATTAAATTACAGTATAGTAATTAGAATAATGTGTGTGTATGTATGCGCAGCCGGATCGTCTAACGGGGGATTGCCCAGGGAGGATTTGGCTTGTTCTAAGTCGTGATATCTTCTCATCGAATTGTCTTACGAGGGATTGTCCATGGGGAAACTGTCCAGGGGATATGGCATCTTCTCTATAGCTTATGGATTTTTAGCACATTTTTAGCCTTGTGCTTTTTGTGTAGCGTCTATTTGAAAGATTTGACTTCTTTAGTAATCTTTAAAATTCGCGGAGGGGGGCGTCATTTTGTTGAATCGATTCTATTTATCATTTAAATAGAAAATATTGAAGGAGCAACTATTTCATTGCAGACTTCTGACGCTTCGTTTCGTGGGAGAATGTGTTTAGAAATACCATAGTGTACATGGCGTATTTTACGTTAGAGGGATAAAAAGTTTGTGTCACGCATTTATTGAACAATCAAAGGAGCTATAAAGTTCGGACCATTTACAGTCGTTATAGATAAATCGAGATCGAAATTATTATATCGTGTCACCGATATATCTAATAAACAAAAATATGTAGAAAGGGGTAACGATACACGTTAGTATCCGTCGCGTCATTGAGTCGTGTGTATCTATTTATTGCTTGAATGATCACATGTATCGTTAAATAAAATAACATGATATTGTCATTATTATGTCGTTATCAGTATGTGTAATAAAAATTATATGTAAAACCTATAAAGATACACGTTCATTTCCATCGTGTCATTGAATCGTTTGTCAAATATTTATTATATGCATATATTTTGATTCATCCTTATCATAATTGCTATGAATGCGTACACTTGTGACGTGTTTGATATGTTAAAGAACATCAGCATTGTTAGACGTTAACCCTCTTAGCTGATAAATGCGCCCTCTAATTCAGTCACTTAGACTGATAACGGTATGTGAATGAATTCAATTGCACCTGTTATTTGCATTATGATACAGTGATGGATAACATTATTATACAATCGAATCTTATTTCAAATCATTACAAAATTATCTAGCGATTACTAATTACTCTGGATATTGAACTATTAATATGTTCTTTGAAACGTTTTATTATTTATTATACATCGGACAACAACGATATTTCATTCTCGCATTAAAGCCAACAGGTAAGTGAACTATAAATGCATTACTTAATTGTTGGAATTGACAATTCTTCTTTAATTGTAATTCTTACTCATATTAAAAGTTGTTTAGACTTCGTGTTCATGTGTATAATATCAAAATATAGGATATTTCAATATCATTGTAGAAACAAATATATCAACGATGCAGTGGATGAAACAAAATGACAGTTCATCAATACCAGATTCGTTTATTTGTGATTGGCTATCATTTCAATGGCGAATTTTCAATTTCACTGATTGTACAATTCTAAATGAGCTCCCTTGTAAAAGTACATGTCTTGACGGACTTATCAGATATGCCTGTATGTATGGCAACGAACATTTTATAAGCGAGTTGCTGGATTGCTTTCCTGACATTGCAAATCAACATTTTGAGGGTGACACAATCTTACATATCATTTGTCGGAGTGCGGTCAGAGCAGACGT
>LQRL01155482.1:0-11173 GCA_001703475.1 Hydroides elegans
TTTGGATTATCGAAATGCAATCAAAGATTCGTTTTATCAATATAGTTTATATGTGTTTGCAAGTGAATATATCAATGGGTATTCCGTTTCGGGCACCACTGTCCAAACATTGAAAAAAAAATCCCAAACAATAAAAAACGCAGAGAATCTTTGGAATATAGTGCTTTCCCCAATACATACAAGTATAACATAGATGTTGAACTTGGTATTTTAGACAAAATAACCATTTTTTGAAATTAAAGTGATAAAAAAGTATTATAGATACTTTTAAAAATCGTGATATTATTATTACATATAGGTATGTATATTGGTTATAAATTGTCGTAAAAATAACATGTAATTAATATGTATTTACTTTATACCGATCACGCCCCTCGGTAGGGTGCGTCTGCCCTCGAAACCTTGGTGTTTGAGACACTTGTTTTGTGCAATATAGTATAGAGTCTATTGGTTATATAACACTATAAAAGCAACTATGAATCATTTAGAAGACAGAATAGCTATTGACCATATATGGACCATGGTCTATATAAGCCACATACGCGTATGTTTTACTGTGTGCAAAGCAATGTCTTCCAAGTATAGACTATATAATCGATTGAATGAAGCTAGGGGCCAAGTAATAATCAAGAGCAAGGTGTGGGGTTATGAATAATATCAACATTCTCAATATGTGTAAATGTTGTAGACTCTATTGTGTTCCCTTGAAAGTATACAAGTACTATAGTAGATAATAAATATCATATATAGCTTACTAAAATAAACTCTTTGAAATTTAATATAAGGATATTAGATGTTTATGTTTTGTTAAGTGTATTGAAACATCCATTATATGGTTACGTTCTACGCTTATATTAGACAAACATACCAGGAAAAAAATAACAAAAATGAACAACAGAGGATAATGAAAATACTGTTTCCTGTAAGCGAGAAGGGGCATATCTCCGAGAAGCCGGAAATAAGTACGGGGTACCTAGAGCAACTCTGGCGCGTTACCTACATAATAACCCAAACCCAAAATGGGGCCCAACCTCATATTGGGGCCTTAGGACGAATCTCAGCTTGTAGCTTGTAGCCAATATTGGTTCCCCGGATAGCGTGCAATTGGTTGAACAAACTGCTGCAAAACATATTAAATTCAGGTAGTCTTGTCATTTTTTTGTATTTGGAGTAATAATATTATTATTTTTTATAATAATGATGAAAAATTGCTTAATTTTGTTCAACGGAACATTCATTACAAACAGCCCCCCCCATTCACATAATCGCCCCCTCCTACCAACAATTTAATTAATTATTGTCATTATAACAGCTAGCGCGAATGACACTTTGAATGGAATTCACAGTTATAAACCTTTTCTTTTTAAACACATTCAAAATTTCACTCGAGCCTTCGGCTCTCGCTCTCGCAACGCTATTCTGAAGGTATATACTTAAGCGCAAAGTATAATATCTTACAAGCATTATTCAAAAAATTATATTTCATTAAGTTTTATAAAGAAATATTATATTTTGAATAAATTATGCCAAGTTCATTTGGATACCCTATCCAATATTTAAGCTAAATGTAATTATTACATGTAGGTCATTTTCTAAAAGGTACCTAAGGTGTCTCAAATACCAAGGCCTCATGGTGGATGACCCCCCTGTTGTTCATGAGATATGCACTCATAAATGTAAACAAATAAAACAGTAAAAATGGTATATATTTATGCCTAATTGATGTACCTATAATATGTAAAAATATGAAATTTATTATGTCCCTAAAAGTTTAAAATAAATCATTTCAAAGTTTTAAAACACGATATTAGTGTCTCAAATACTGAGTTTCACGCCTATGCATACAATTATACATGCATGTACTTTTTAAGAGTTTGTAACAAATATTTAAATTTTACAATATCACAATATTCTATGCAAAATAACACGAACAAAACTATCAGGGCAGCATTGATTATCTAAGACTCGGTATATCATAGGATTCTACATCAAAAGGGCTCCTATAAATTATTTTGAAAGAAATATTAGATCACATATTTAATTTTTACTTTTAAATCTTCATGATTGACATGTTTGGATTATCGAAATGCAATCAAAGATTCGTGTTATCAATATAGTTTATATGTGTTTGCAAGTGAATATATCAATGGGTATTCCGTTTCGGGCACCACTGTCCAAACATTGAAAAAAAAATCCCAAACAATAAAAAACGCAGAGAATCGCCGCGGCAAAAAAAAAATCATGAACACAACGAGCGGAAACGCAAAAGATCAAATTTTGTAATGAAATTCGTTTTTCAAGCACTTAATTTTATCTAAAATATGATTAAATAGAAGTACATATACTTGGATATATATACTTCAACTTAAACCCAAACTCAAAAAAATAATCTTGGGAAATCACCTAATTTTTGACCAGAAAAGAATTGTCTCGAGTGTCGCGTTTTCGCCTGGGTTTTTTTTCTGACGCGGCAGAGTGATTTTGAGAAAAAAATATAAAAATGTCATTTTTCTGTAAAAACTTGTGGTTTTTTTTAGTTTAAAACATGCATTAGTACACCAGGCACCTATAGAACCACTCAAAACTAGTTTGCTAATAAACGCATAAATCATATGAGCAATTTAGTATGCCATACTGGTTTTCCGCGCGAAAAATCATAAACGTACCTTTAGGAGGTCTCGAGTTTTTAGAGTTGACTTATGCAATGTAGAATTCTATTGTACTTCACTGTGCTGCAAACACTTAAATACGCACATTTTTGATCAATCAATGATTACAATATTAGAACGATTTAACCATGTATACAATGTGTATAATCATGGATGTGTAAATTTATACTTTTAAAAATATGTCAAGGTTATCATCGTTTAAATATCAATCTTATTTAAACCTTTTCCGTCTGTTCTTTATATTTGCACCAAAATCATTATCGAAAATAATAATATCGTTTTGTAAGCCTTTCTATTCACATTTTTTTTTCATTTCGTTTCAATACTTTCGGAATCACGGAAATAACTTTATTGATAACGATAGATGATCTACAGAAATAGTTAACGGAAACAAAAAACGGAGAAATACTCAGGAAACATATAGAATAGTTGTAAACTAACACAGGGCAAACGCCGAAATATGTAAATGGCTATGTCAGACATAAAATATGACCGATGTAACTTTTATATGATGTTATATGAAATCATAATTGTATTCTTTAATAATAAAATAAACGATATATTTGAAAATATTTTTGCACGATGATATTGTACATTCAAAATTATTTTAAGAATAGTATTTAGAAAAAAAAAACAGCATGGTTTCCAATAAATGCGTTATAAATTGTTACTCGCACACTTGTGGTTCAATGTACACTAATGCAAACAGGTATTTTTCTTTGAAATAAGAAATCGCCTGTTTTACGTAAAGGAATAAACATCAACTGTATGATTAGTGCTTGATAACCCTTTAAACGTGGCTTCCATTTCGAGAAGTAAGCACTGTGTTTGAGCTAAGCTCAAGATGAGTTAATGTCAAAACAACTTGGCAAATGTTTACCATAATCCATATGAAACACATTTTATTCACCATCGTAAATACCGTTCATCCCGTTGAGACAACGACCCATCTTTCCCGAAGCCGCGCCACGGACTTTTGAAGCGAGAGTCCAAAACACTTTCAGAACCATCTGAGCGCGTTGTGAGTATAGGAGGAAGCGAATGATTCGATCGCTTTGTAGCAATACTCATGCACGGCGACAAGGAGCGTCCAGTTTTTGCCGCTATTTTTAATCCACTTTTCGTGTTTTTCAACGGCTGCAGCTTCAGCGGTTTAGGGACTTTGTATCGCTTTGGTGGCGTATAGATGTTATCCTTGGGTTTCATGCGACCATACTTATCGGCTAGACGCGTGCTTCGAACACCGGCGTTCGGGTAGGTAAACAAAGGCTCTTCTTCCTCTTCCTCTTGTTCCCATATCATGCTATCGGCCACGTGAACAAATGGGTCATTGTCTGTATGTTTGATTTTACGTAGGGGACTAGGGCAGGATCGCTTCATTTCGCGGAAACGGAGATGATCGTCGCCCGTTTCGAATCGGCCGATCTCGGAGGAGCTGAGTTTCCATTTGTTTGGCCGTTGGGAGGTCACTTTATCCACCCAGTTCTCGCTGCGAAAACGATGCATGGTTTTAATTATCTCGAATAAAAGTATGTATTAAGAAATTAAGAAAGTATCCGGAATAAGATGTAAGCTAAAACGTATTATAATCAATACACTGTTATTATTATTAAGTGATCTATATGTTCAATGTTTATCCGTGAAACTTATTTATATGTTTCCAAATGGAGAAATATCGAGCTTCAGTTTGAGTACGATCATTTTGTATTTATTTGAATCATATTGCTGAATCTTTCTTTCTGAATCTTCTTGACAGTCAAAACGAGCGAACATTATATTAAAATCTTTGCTAAATTCGTTAAGTAGTTTCCTTTTTTGATTAATTTGTCAGTTGATATTATATGCGTTGATATTATCCGGAATTATATAAAAAAACTATATGAAATGATTGATCAGCTGATATTTTTCATGAGAAGAGTTGTTCCTAGGCTTACTTGATTTCTGGATACACTTTTATCTGATTGATTTTGTTAATGCTGGCAATCTACTTAGCCATTGAATCCCTGGTTTATATAGTGCCAAATTGTCATTATAATTTGACACCTAGCAGTTATAAATTATGCATTGACATTTTATTTCTTCTACATGTAGATTGTGTTCTTTTTGAAACCAACAATCGACCCGTTATTTTATCGGAACAGAAAATGTTTCTTTCGGAATATATACATGTGCAAACCATATATAATCTTAAACATCCTATAAAATATTGAAACAAATTCTCTTTCAACTAAATATTCATTAATGTAATATTTTATGTTTTATTTCATATTTTCAAAAAGGTGAATCCACACCGGTTATAATAAAGTGAAATGAAACTCCATCCACCGATCTTTTTGTCAAATATGTTCACACACATGTAAGAAGAGTACCTCACGAGCTGTTCCTTTTTTGATAATTTCCTCATTTTCGTCATTGAGTATAATTATTTCAAAAATGATTAAACCTGCTTGCAATTTTATAATAAACTGGTATTTACAATATATGACAAGTAATTAAGTTATATTCAAAATTTCGATTTTCGCAAAAGGTGTTCCTTTTCTGTTCCAAGCTGGCTAGAAAAGGAGGAACAATCCAGCTGGCTTGGAAAAAATGAACACCTTTTTGTAAAATTTATTTATACATTATTTTGTCGTAATTCATTCTTGTAATGTTGTTTTAAGGTGATTTAACAAATTTTTGAAATATTTGTCGTGGGGTGCCCTTCATGTAACGCCAAGGAACACAGAAAAGGAGGGCACTGTTTAATTGATAAGAAAGAAGTTATATAAAAGGACATGTTTCGCCCATTAAGCTAATTACACCCTGGATCAAGCGATCATGACCTTTTAGGTATATCCCAAATCAAATACGGATCGAATTCCTGTAAATAGATCATTGAAAGACACTGCCTGAGTAGGGACAAACGTTGTATATTTTTGTTTACCAAGCTTTTGTCGAACTCAAATATTGTTACGAGGGCCAGAACCGGTGGCATTTTGCATTTAATGCTAATGTGCAGGTGACTTCATGGGAAAATTGACGTCAAAAGCAGTTATCGATGGTTGAGTGCATTTTGTATTTGTAAGACATTTCATACTGTTTACATTATATAGTGAGCTACTCTCACCGTTTAATGTATGACTATATTGACTTATGGATATTCGAGCCATTTATCCAATTTGTGAAGTCATTTTTTTTCAATACATGCTATTTTTTATGGCAGGGTCATATTCAGTTGAATGTGTTGACGCAGAGTTACGTAAAATCCTGAGCAATAATTAAATAATTCAATATCTAGATACGAATTACAAATTAACTTCTTGCTAATAAATGCGATGTCACCCTTCGAATTACGATTATGCATATTTTCACATACATGTGTACAACATGTAGTATTGATGCGCGAAATCATACTTTTTCGAAAAAAAATCGAATTTTATAAAGTTATCATTAAATAATCTATTCATGACGTTACTTGTGCAAAAAGACTCCGTAATGAATTTCTAATGCCCATTTTCAATTGAACAACTCTGTGAAAGCTATGTGTTAAGGCCTGGCCACACTGGAAGCCTTTTCTAGAATATCCCCACAAACAAACCCTGTCGATCACTTGATTTTTATAAAACAACGAGCGTTTAGGAAGCGGTGTGAGATGATAATTTGTTATATTTCTTTTAGGTCAAAATAAATAAAGTTTAATATATTGAATCGCTAAATCACTAATTTGTGCATACCCTTCAGCTTCAACTTACTTTTTTTTCCTTAAGGATTGCGGATGAGTGCGGAGAATATACATCATGGTCTTAGGTTGTATTGTAAAAACTGGGTATTTAAATGCTTAATATATCATGTGTTCTTGCAAACAAACGTAGCTATGTATATATTCATTTAAACTTCATAATATTCTTGGTTTAAAGGCTTCGTACACGACTGATGTCCATGTTAATGGTCCTGGCAAAAATAAAACGTTGTTTTCTTCTGTTTTTGTTCGATGTTCATTTAAACTAAAGCTGTGTGTGGCTGAGATTGGGAAAACAGGGGATTTATCCACCCCATGTCCCTGATTGACATCGTAGTAAACGAATAGAGCGATCGCTTTCGGGCGCACTCGTGATTAGGTGCCCTAACCCTATCTAAGACACCCTTGGCCCAAAGCCACACCCCTTGCGCTGATGAGCGTGAAATGTAACGAATTCAGTTTTGACACCCATCCCATCCATCATTGCAGCTACTCAAAATGAAAACAGTTCTTATTTTTTTTGGGGTTTGTGGCAATATAATCACAAAGAGAACCTAATGAGCCCTTCCTCACAAAATGTGTTCCACAGCAAAGCTTAGCTGGATTGTAAATTTTGAGAAATACTTCTAGTTTGAAGATTTGAGGAAAAACCGATTTATTATATATTTATATTTATACTGAATATTGATAATTATTAGTTAGAAAAATCAATTCGAATTGTTTGCGATTGATTAGTAAATCGATTTTAGTTATATATGCTTTGAAAATTGTTTATACTATTATTTTTGTAAAGGGTGTTCCTTTTCCGCATTTAGCTGACAAAAATGAGGGAATAGATCGGCTCGTTTGAAAAAAGTGAAGGATTTATTTGTTGCTATGTTGGTAAGAAAGCTGCTTTAATGTGATTTTACACCTTTAAAAATAACAAAATTTGTCTTGGGGTTGCTCTTTGATTCCCACAAGCAGTTCCTCATGTATAAAAACGTGATCCAGGGCCCATTTTTATCAAAATCTAAGCACGCTTACATTCTAAGTCAGTGGGAGAAATCTTAATTCCTAGCTAGAAATGTACAATCAAGCCGCTATAATCATAATTATTGATGCTATTTCAAGTTATTCGAAATGTTTGAAGCGAAAATTTCTAATAATAACCGAGATATTGAATATGAACTTAGAGTGTAAGCGTTCTTAGATATTGATAAATATGGGCCCTGATGTCATCCACAGAGTTTAAAGTGTTGAAATGAATTCTTGAAATGCGACCTGGTGACGGAACAATTTTCGGAATGAAAATCGCATCCAGAAAAAATTCATACGTAAATAAGGACACTTTTTTGCGGGGAGTGCGCAGCACACTTCCAAAATTAATTGGCATTGCCCCGTTCGTTATGACATCCCCGGTTTATTAGTGTTTAGATTCACGCCTATTGGCGGTGAATTCTCTACATGAAAATAGTTTTACGAAGTACGAAGCAGCTTCGTAATAATCTAGTACAACATTTTGTATGAAATGTGGTTTACAGTACGAGAGAAAATTATGAATGACCCAATTGTATTATTTGAATTTGTACTATTGTACTATTTAATGCATCAATTTCGAAAGCATAATGTGTGCGTCCAAATACACCCTTTCCTTCCTATGGAATACATTATGCAATTAAATGATTTAATAATCCTTCAATATTTACCAGCGTTTTGTACAATGATACAGGAATAATGTCAAAACTCAGCCACTCATCAATCAGCCACTCATTCTAAGGTTTGATCAAACATCGTGTTTATAATATTACTCCAACCAAGATGATATTGGCTTACAACGGAAGGTAATTATTTTTCAGCTGATATTTCTTCTTTTTTTGGGAGATTTTGCCAATTCAATCGTGATACCGTGGTGTTTGCTTACTAGTTTTGGTCACATCTATAGAAAGTTGAAAAATGAAAAAAAAACATATCGAGAGCAGCATATGCAATGCTAAAGTGGTGATCTTACCTATAAGAGCATAGAATGAATAATTAAACAAATAGTTAAAACACTTACATAAAAACAATGTTAATGATTGCCATTTACTTAAGTTTATAAAGTCTACATGACAGTTTCTTTCTTTTCTTTAAGAAAGTCGGTCACTATATTGCGAATCGCTTGACAGTTCATCAAGCAATAACGCGCAGTTGACATGGCGTACTCATAAAAGCGTAAAGTGGGCAATAAAATAGCCGGATGAGTGTTGCTTTCCATTACATATGTAGCTATTATGAACTTTGCGCAGTATGCCTGATATTTTCCCTGCTAAAACGTTAAAATACATACACAAGTTTAGCCTGGAAAATGTTAGTGTATAAAAACACTCAAAGCCTCAAAATTAATATTAACGAAATACATTTTTATGCACTTTCCTCCGTGGAAGCAATTACGGAAGCTCGCTGCCCTTTGTTTACTCAACATGGTATATAAACAAACTGTTGATGCAGCCATATTAACAAATGAATGTTTTCATGCATCAAGGTTCTTAGTTAATTTCGTGAGTTTTTAGAAAATTTATTCCAAACACGATAAAAATGGACGCTTACTTAATATTTGTATGCTTTTTTTCGCATAATTGCTGTATTTCATTACATGCAACGTTAACATTTTCTCATAGACATTTATGACATGATACAGAGGTCGCGCGACGTATTTCTAAAGTCAGTGCAACACATTACTTTATTGGTTTAGTATCTTTATGCACCGGCCCTCTAGAATGCTACTGAAAGTCATCAGTTGGTGGACAGATCCAATTAATTTCACAATCCCCTATAGAAAAAGATGGTTCCACATCAGTCCCATATACATTTATAATCGGTTGGCTTGTTATTCTTCTACGACACATGGTTGACGATGGTGGCTTCATTCCAGAGCGTTTTCGAAATGATATGGTTACTTAGATGACATTATAAATAAGGACGAAGGAGGAGCCTGGGTTATTTAAAACACATATTTTTGAAAATATTTTTTGAAAATATTCAAATAAATGGAACAACGACGTTGTGTTAATTGTTTTGGTAATTTTCATTCCTGAAATGGGCTGTTAACAAGTAACTATTTAGAAAATATGTTCTTAATTTTCTTTAAGATTGTTTAGACAGTTTATTACCGAGTTTAGATAGGTAAGGTCGATACAAATAGTTAAGATCGCGTTCACGCAAACCGAAAAAAAAACTCAAAACACAAATCACACGATAAAATCATAAGGCCGCATTTGTATTTTTATAAGCGCCAAATATAATTATGCGCGTTTTTTTTATTGCGGGGACGCGGTCTAATTGATTATGGTTAATGATGAATGCTTAAAAAGCTAATAATTAACAAAATTTTACTGCATCTTATTCCGTAAAAAAACATGAGTAAAAGATATCGAAGGCCCTATCTTAAATGAAGTGTCCAAAAATGGACGTTTCTGCTTAGCAAGAGAAGAAACGTAGTTTATACTGCGACTGCGCATGTTTGTTGTTTGGGTATCAATACTCTCATATAGCCATGTGTGTAGTTAATTTGCTCTCAGTCTATGTTTGTACCTTCTGCAGTAAGCATCAGTTTGCGTTGACTGAAAATTTTACATTATGTACACGTGTGTTTTGTTCTGTGTGTTTCTTTGTGTACTTGTATTTTCTTGTGGATTAATTCTTCATATTTATGGATTATTGTAACAATATCACTGGTACGTATGGTCCATTCTTTTCTTTTACTACGTATTTTTATTGATGTATATTTAATACTTTACAGGGCTTTGTATCATGCCTTTCCAATAATACGTTGTTTTTTCCGGTATCGCATTTGTCTGTTCGTTTCATTTTGTTGTTGTTGTGCATCCCTATTTATCTATTTTTTGCTTCTTATCATCCTGTTCTCTTTATTGGTCCATTGGTGTATACTGTTTATATATCTTTTTTTACATAGGTTCTTTGTTTTTTTTTCCACTGGTGTACACATTCTTATTCTTAAATTTTGTGTGCATATATATGTTAAATATATGTCTTTTTCGTTTTTATGCATATATAATGTTGAGTATATGCTAATATATGTATGTGCATATATGTGTTGATTATATGCTATATTTTTTTATGTGCATATATATGTTTTATATGCAATGTTGTTATGATGTGCATATATCTATGTTGTATATATGCTTGCATATATACCGTAATTTCCTTTGTAGTGTATAACCCGCATTAATGTTTCACATGTCCATCATGTGAGCATGTTTTTTGACGGTATCTAATTGTTCAATCTTGCTATATACACATATACCCACTTCTACTTATGTTTTATTCATTCAAGTATAAATGGTTATAAGCAGTGTATATACGCTCATTGTGTATATACAATGTAACATATTAATTATATCATATATAAAACCATAAAATATAAATAATATTCATCATGTTTTATATGCACGTTTATTCGTGCGTCAATAACTAGTGTGTTTCTCATATTTTTATATCCATTACCATGGTTCCTTGCCCGCGGGGATATACACGGGAAATTACGGCAATATATGCATTGTGTGTGTATCAAAGCAATGTTTCGCTTGATACTTATTTATATTTTTTTTTTACATTTTATTTCTAATATTTTGTTTAAAAATCAAGGCAATGTTGCGCTTTGATATCTGTCCTTCTTTTTGTCCTGTATAATATTTTTTGTGTGTTGTTGTATGTGCATACTTTATATGATATGCATTCCCTGTTATATATTTCTTGTATTTCTTACAGTATTTTTATAGTTTTTAAGTTATCATCGCATTGCTTG
>LQRL01155484.1:4158-17149 GCA_001703475.1 Hydroides elegans
TAAATTCTGACCCGATGGGGCATTTTGGAGTTCGGATTCGTAATCAGTGACCCAAAATTACCTTAAAACACATAATATCTCCTCAGTCACATTTTGACTGTCGGCTAGTGTTATGAGATAGTCGGCCAGCTCCTCGGTAGTATAGTGGTAAGTATCCCCGCCTGTCACGCGGGAGACCGGGGTTCGATTCCCCGCCGGGGAGGAGTATATTATTGGTAATATATTTTATGAGGTAGCGGAACAGCCAATGGATGGTCTCACAGCGACGATGAAGGTAAGTGACGTAAAAACGTGATGAACACGTGTCATGTAGAGAGGGTATGCATGTCCATGTAAAATGTCTACAAATGTTTATTTAAAAAAAAAAAAAAAAGGGACTTTTTGGTGGGACTCACTCTAGTAAGTTTCAAGTTTACAAAATAGCAAGGCCTATTAACAATTCAATCTATTAAACGCCGGTACAAAACATGTTCCCCCGATAGTCTTCCCAAAGAGTACTAAATCAAACAAGTCAATACAATACAATCAATACAAATTTAATATGAAATGCATAAAATTTGGCTATCTTGTTAACGAAGCAATGGCTTATCATGCTGAATGCTGTCAATTAAACATGAGTGTGTCCCTTAGTTGTTCTATGTAGAGTCTACTGTTGTTTCTGTAAAACGTTGTTTTCAGATATTGTAAAATGTGTCTTTTTATGTTCTGTATGGTTCACTGTTACTTGCATGTGTATATTACAATAATCATGCACCATTGTGCGCATGTCCATTGTTGTGTTGTAATATCAAATATGAAAAGAAAACAATAAAAATATGTTTCCCAAGATAAATACTTACCGAGGTCTTGCACATGAGACCTTGCCTCGTCTTCCGTGTGTAATAAACTGAATCCTGTCCACAGCAGGTTGTGATCGGCTGGGCAGTCGGGAGGCTGCCATTATAGAGGTTTAATTACAGGTATTTGGATGTTGCTTTTTTGTCTTATTTGAGAAAATACGTTTTAAACAAATATAACAACAATATATAAATTTTACCTAAATAGAACCAAAAAAGATTAAATTCATATCCATTTGAAGTAATCAATGCAGTAAAAACAATGAAATTTATGGACGTACCATGGTAACATTTTACCAATGTCTGTGAGGAATTCCGAATAAATAGAAAAACAAACAACAAATATGCTAATATATAATTATATATTGGTAAACTAAATATATATACTAAACTATAAACTATATAAACTATATATATACTAAATATAAATGAAAAAAATACGTGTATATCCCACTCACTTGCTCGCCTTGACTATGCCTCGCATAGAACTGAATCGACAGCCCCACGCTGCCTCTCCTTCCTCTCGGGCCCCTCGATCCCTCATCACCCGGATAACCTTGGCGACCCGGGCCTCCATTGGGCCCTGCATCTCCAGGCGGGCCTGGTCGTCCTGGGTAACCAGCAGGGCCTAATCCACCACCGGGTCCAAAAGGTCCTGGGTCGCCTTTAGGGCCAGTTGGACCGGCAGGACCGTCAGGGCCGTAACCTGGGGGACCGGGCGGGCCGGGTGGACCTTGGGGACCGGGACCTGTCAAATGGTGTAATATATGGAACAATTATCGATATTATCTTAAGTTAATAGCATTTGATATTTTGGTCATATTATGTTCGGAACAATAGAACAATAGCAGTAATTATGATATTTTATTGAATTTACGGGAAAACTATATCAGGGTTTATATCTGAGTTAGTTTTGGGTTCATGTTGTGTTAAGAACTCTAAAAACCTATCCGAAATAATTTTCTATTATGTTATAAAATTTATTGTCATATAGATAAACTTCACAGCTACATGCATCTAAAAGTTTCTGTGATAGAGTCCCTGCACGTGAGAAACTATAACGATACTTTACAACAAGCATTAAAACAATACCGACTGTCAAATCAACAAGAATGTCTCAAGGAGATTTTTAGATCACATTCTGATGTCTTCTGATTACCGCCTACGCTAAAAAACGCATGGACGGCGAAACAAATGCTATATAGTTTGAAGCGGCGTAAAATTATCTAATTATATGGAAACCATCATCAATTGATATGCGGCTACCTACCATTGGGTCCGGGTGGTGCTTGCGGTCCAAGCCTTCCGTTAAAGCCTGGATCTCCCGGTTCTCCCTTGGTCATCACTCGACCCATAACCCTCGTTTTTCCATCTACTTAATGGTCATTTATATATCTGACATTGCATACCATTTGGTCCAGGAGGTCCTTGCGGTCCAAGCCTTCCGTTAAAGCCTGGATCCCCCGGCTCTCCCTTGGCAATCACTGGACCCATAACCCTCGTTTCCCATCTACTAAACACTCATTTATATAGAATCAATTTCATACCATTTGGTCCGGGCGGTCCTTGCGGTCCCGGCCTTCCATATAATCCCGGATCCCCCGGTTCTCCCTTGCTGATCACCGGACCCGGAAGTCCTGGATAGCCACGTGATCCGGGGTCGCCAGGGATACCCACGCCAGGGTCGCCTGGTTGACCTTTTACACCTGTTGTATAAAATGAATAAGGAAACATGTCTGAACATCATATTTTTAGTCTTTTAAACTGTATAATTTTAGTATCTCATTCAGAGTAATAATGAAATATTGCTACCCTTTATCTGTTCTTGTTGTCTGTCGCTAACTCGTGTGGCATTTATTTCTCAAACTCTATAAATTCTGTTAGCTTGTGTATAATTGTGTTTCTCCTTAGCTAGTTTGAATAGCAAGTTTCGATTTTCACTGTTTACTTTGTGCGACTTAGAAATTGCCAAGAACCTATCCTATCGCTTCTGGCGTTTTCCAACAAAGAGAACAGTGAACATCGCTAACTCAGCGATTTTATGTAAGCAGGACCATATGGACTTTAATAGTTGCTCTTATTTTCACTCATCGCGTTTTTATCATATATTCGTTATTTAAAAGCAAGAATAATTCCATACCTTTTGGGCCATATCCTGATTGCCCCGGAAACCCTGGATCACCACGTGGTCCCGGTTGCCCTGGATACAATCCAGGACTTCCATTATCGCCCCTGGGTCCTGGGCGCCCTGGACCGGAAATGCCATCTGAGCCGGGTGGTCCTTTATCGCCTGGGCCCCCGGGACGGCCGGGGTTACCCGAGGGACCGATGTCGCCCTAGTAACCGAAGCAACACATTAATTGACGGTATTTTAATTGACGAGATTTTAAAGTCTATCATTGTTCACGATCTAACATAATCTGATATTAAAGGAATAGGAATATGGGGTTGAGCCTGTCTGTTATGTGAGAGTATTAATTAATTTATTTGTTTATTATTGGTTATTTTTATGCGCTTATTACATTTCATATAAAACACCTAAGTGCTTACAATAATACATGCAAATTAGTTTACTTTAGCACTAACATCAAGTAATGCTTACTTTTGGTCCATCTCTGCCTGGTAAGCCAACACCGGGTGACCCTGGTGGACCAATATTTCCGGGTTCTCCCTGAAAAAAAAAATAGATTTTTGTATAATCACCATGTAATACAGTTTTATTACAACATATAATATGGTTCAAACATAACCCTAATTACATGGGATGACATACAATACTTAAATCAAGGTTATCAAGAATGCCAGAACATTAGAGTTATGACTATAGTAGATATGAAATAAGAGTTCAATGTCATTGGAGTAATTTAATAAAAACTAGGTACGCACAAACCAAACTACCTGTGTTATTCTGTGTAAAATCACATATTAAACCACACATTAAATCGTATCAAAACATCAAATGTACAAAATATATCTTATACATATCTCTGTGCGAAGGAAAATAATTAGTTTAGTTTACCTTATATCCTCGAGTATAATCGTCGGGTCCCGGATCGCCTGGTTCACCCTGGGAAACAGAAAAAAAAACTTCTCATATTCCCACCTAGTAAAGTTGCAAATGCAAAGCATAAAACAAAGGAAACGTATGCAGTTGAAGCTGGTACTGTTTTTCTATTACAGTATTTCGAAAACAGATCAATATAAGAGCTCGTTCAATTAAATCAAATTTGGATATGTGCATACATGGTTCCAATAAAGATAAATTCTTTTGTTTTGTCGGTGAAGCAGTCACATGAGAAAGCATATCTAAAAATGAATATCCTCATACATGCATAATTCAGACTATTTACTGTATCTTATCAGGAATCATGTTAAACTTACCGGAGGTCCTCTCACTGTTGAATAACCGGGATCACCTGATGGCCCAGGGCGCCCCTGTAATAGTATAGTATAGTTATGTAAGCATATACTATATACAGCTATGAGATGCTTAAGCTAATAGACAATTATTGTAATGTAAATGTTAATGAATGTTTGCATATATATATATTTAAGTTTCACAAATAAGCTAAACATGATCAACTTACCGGAAGACCAGGCTGACCATACGGACCGCGACTACCGGGAAACCCAGGAGCACCGGGTTCACCCTGTCAAATAAGACAGCAAAGGTATCTTGATTGTAATTCTTGAAGACCAGGTTAAGATGTATAAATATATTAAGACATTATTAGAGGTTGATTAGGATTTTTTGATTTTTGAAATAGATTAACCATAAAGCGAAATTTTTCATTTTCACAATTTGTTTATTTTGATCTTGTTAAAATTTAATTTGGCTTGGCCATTTTTAAAATATATGTAAAAATTAGATACAAACCACTGGTCCATCGCAACCCATCTCGCCATTTAAGCCGATCATTCCTGGTTCACCGTCCATTCCCTTAGAAATAAGATATTTTATTAATTAAAACTAAAATCAAATAAAAGTAAAATTTCCAGTTTGCTAACCGTCAAAGCTTATTTTTTCATACTAAATAAACGGTACAAAATTCAATGGGAACAAGATGATCCGATTGTCTCAGAACCGACATTTACTACATACTGTATACCATGTGAAAAGCTACTTATCGGAATTTCGTCACCCACCGTTACATCATCTCCCCTGCCTTAAAAATTCGATAGTCCCAGAACATACTGCATTCAAAAACATTGTTAACCCTATGTTTTTTTTTTTTATTTTTAATAAGTATTTTATTTGCGACTACTTACCGGAACTCCCGGTCGCCCATCCGTCGCATCATCTCCCCTGCCACCCGGTATCCCTGGACGACCAGGCACTCCGGGAAATCCAGGGTCTCCTTGGTAACCCTTTCTCCCGGGCCGACCGGGGATACCGTTATAGGGCTCGTAACCGGGCATGCCTTTTGGTCCGCCCCAACCCTGTAATAAAATAAGAGTATTATTGCTAATGATTTTTTTCCAACCATTTGAACAATAGGCAAATTAAGTTTATTGTATAAACATCAATGAACATTCATAGCATGTATTATTTATTCAAGAACAGAAAGTAACGTCATGCAATGTTAAAACAAAAAATGCAATTGAACTATTTTAAATCTATTTTGAATTATCTACTTACCGGTGTTCCTTGTGGTCCTGCATCGCCATCATCACCACGACGACCCTTCAATATATAATTTAAAAAATCTAAATCTGATACATTAACATGTAGGTCAAACGCTAACACAAGTTAAAATATATGGAACATATTAGCCCAATTTTAGCTCATATGGGTTTTGACATTTGCTTAGGAATAAGCAATCATGAGACATTTTGATACTTAATACGTTTTTTAAACAACTGAGATATAGTTTCTATATTAGATAGGAATGCCTGAATTGTATCTTTAGAATCTAAATAAATAAGTAAAATATTTGCAAAGCGTCTTAAATAAATAAGATATAAAAGATATAATTCAATTTGATAATCCATCAAACCAAATTATCAGCACACACCTTTTCGCCGGGTACCCCCGGAAAGCCATCCCTCCCCGGGTCACCCTTGGGTCCTTTGGGTCCACGTGGCCCAGATCCACCAGAATCACCGGCGGGGCCCCGGTGGCCGGGTGCACCGCGGATACCGCTGCTACCCTGTTTAAATTAAATATAGTAGATGTAAAAGAAGAGTTCAGTGCCATATTGTATGTAAATACTAGAAAGGCCTCGATACACCCTTGAGTTTTTTCGGTCCGCGCGGCCCCGATGCACCTGAATCACCGGCACGGCCACGGTGGCCGGGTGCACCGCGGATTCCGCTGCTACCCTATGTGATTGAAAAAAGTAGATATGTAAGAGAAGTTCAAAGCCATTTTAGATACAAATATTATAAAGGCCAAACAGTTGAAGTGGTATATATTGGGTATGCATTAGAGTCACCGTCGGGGCCCCGGTGGCCGGGTGCACCGCGAATGCCACTGCTACCCTGTTTAAATAAAAAAGTAGATGTGAAATGCGAGTTTAGCACCATTTTGTAAGAAACATAATAATTTGTCCTAGCGGCCCCGATCCACTAGAATCACCGGCGGGGCCCGATGGCCGGGTGCACCGCGGATCCCGCTGCTGCCCTGTTTTAAAGAAAAATAAAAAGTAGATGTGAAATAACGGTTCAGTGCCATTTTAGATACAAATATTATAAAGGCTAAACAGTTGAAGTGGTATATATTGGGTATGCATTAGAGTCACCGTCGGGGCCCGGGTGGCCGGGTGCACCACGGATCCCACTGCTACTCTGTGAAAATTAAACATAGTAGATGTAAAATGACGGTTCAACGCTATTTTGGTTGGAAACATTATAAATGTGTCCGCGCGGCCCAAATGCACCAGAGTCACCGGCGGGGCCGCGGTGGCCGGGTGCTTCGCGATACCGTGGCTACCCTGTTTAATAAATAATTAAAGTAGATGTGAAATGAGAGTTCAATGCCATTTTGGTCAGAAACATTATAAATGTGGCCACACGGCCCCGCAAAAAATACGTTTGATTGCACATGCGGGACCCCGGTGGATGGGTGCACCGTGGATCCCACTGCTGCCCTTTTTAACCACATGAAAGTAGATGTAAAATAACGGTTCAACACCAATTCTAGTTGGAAATGTTCCACCGCTGCCCTAAAATAATAGAAGTAGATGTGAAATAGAGGTTCTACGCCAAAGTGGATGAAACTATACTTAAGGCTATGTAGTTGTCCGTCAAGTGCGGATTAAGAAGATTTTTTTTAATAAAAACTACTTTTGAGCCCCAGATAACCACAGATTCGACCCGGTTTCAACATTTACTAGATGTGTAGGGTATGGTTTATTGTTTACCGTGAAAATAAGTCATATTTGATCAACGCAACTTATAATATTGAATTTATTTTTTTCTAGATAAAACAGATACGAGAATATAGCAATACTGAGAACAACTAAATTAAAAACATTTCACTTACCGGGTCTCCTTTCAGACCAGTGCAGATTCGTGGATCACATTGCGTGTAATTGGCACAGTTACACTTAAAAAGAAACAAAAAGAAATAACAATTTATAAAATATATTTTTAAATAGTCAGGCCTATGAAATAATACATGATAACCATATCGTTTTTCACCAAATGATCTGACACTATTTGGTCGGCCTCGCAACCTTGACTTTGCATTTGTTATAATACCCATGTTTCGAAAGAATCTTTTTTTTTTCTTTCAATTTCGAGTAAATCCTATGTTTTTTTTACATCTTCAAAATAATATACAAAAACAGAGTACTTACCCCATTCTCATCTTCGGGCATGTCAGGAACACCCTAATTTATGTAAAATTATATTAGAATACATTAGAAATCAAATATCCACCAATTGACACAACATGTTTGTTTGATGTTATAATTTGGAAATAGTTTTTGCGTCCAAATAAAACTATAAATAGCGATAAGCGAAGAGCAGAGCACCTCAGAAAATTTGCTAGATTAACCTTATATTGTTCTTTTTAAAGTGGTATGTTTACTCATTTACAGATGAGATGCACGCTCTATCCTTCTTACCATGAATTCCATGCAGTGCGGTCCCCGAAACGGCTCCTCGCATACACATCGACCGCACTGACAGTCTCCTCGATCATTGCAAATTCGCCCGTTTTCAGCACGACACGTTTCTACACTGACAGGACACTCGCAAGCATCGCCAGTGTAATCGCGATTGCAAATACATTGACCACAAGCGCATTGGCCTCTGCCTGGACCTAATTAAAAATATGAAGGTTGATTCGTTATGAAATATAATAAGCATGATCTTTGTCGCTGCAACACGGCAAGTGTTTTCAATTGGCCCGTTTAACGTATATATATATATATTTAATAAAATAATATTATTGCGTTTATTGGGTATGAGTAGATGGAAAATAGTAGAATGGGGACAAATGCCCCTCTCCCCATTATCAAAAACTGCGTACCCCCCCCCCACCTCCCTTAATGTTTTGGGGAAATTATTATCCCCTCCCCTTAACAAATAAATACTCACCCCCACAGAGTGCCCCGTTATACCAGTCACACTCATAATCATTGCATTCACAAAACCGTCCGCTGTAGGTTTGACTCGCTCCGGGTCTGACCACATCACAGACACATGTACCACAATCGCATTGACCCTGGCCCTCGCAGACTTGACCTGTACGTGACCTAAGAAAACATTAATTGTGGGTTAGAGTGTGTGCTAGATATTCTAATAATATGTAATGAAGGTGGAGGGTCAGGTCCTCTTAACCAGGAAATAGTCTACTACATGGATCACCTAATAGGGATGTATTTGTAAATAGCGTTTTATCTGAAATATACCATTTTTTGTAGACCTGCCTTTTGCATACTACTTATTTGACCCTCTATATCGCTGCCGTGAGTAACCTTAAGGCATTCATAAAAAAAGAAACATTTACTCTATCTAAATATGATGTTATATTAAATGGTAAGTGGTCAGTTGCACTCTAGTAGAGTAAAAACAAGAGTTCTGTACCCAATGGTCTTGTATATATTGTACATTCCGATGATGTATGAGATTCGTTGCTTACTGGTGCTGATTATGAATTCTCATGCAGTAAAATACTCACCTTCTACATGAGTCCAACGTAGCAATATCGCACTGGCATTCGTTGCCATACCAACCGTCGAAGCATTCGCAACGATAATCGAACGTCGTCGAGTTGTACTTAAAGAGGCCGCGACCGCCGCATTCATCTGGAACTATGGGCGGCTGAAAAGCGGGGAAACCACATGAGTAGACATGTGTATAAAGGCATTTTATAACTTATCATGAGTTATGATCTTAAGTGATACAAACACATGGATTCAATACACTCACATATGAAAGTTTAACTTTTATTTTTTTAATGGCAAATCATTTGGGTAATATTTATGTGATAGATATACTTATTTTTATATACCATTTTTGTCTTTCATTGTCTAAGAATACTTACTGGATCCGTTACAACACCACTCCAAGGGGCCCATTCGGACCAGGCTGGCTCCTGAAACATTTCAGAGCATTATACCTATGATTTAAGACATTTTAAAAACGTCCACGAACGCTAATACTGTAGTTGGCAAATTTAAGTTAGAAAACACGCGCGATTATTTGCCCAAATTACCACGAATGGTTCCTCGCAGTAATGACCTATATACCCCTCATAATAAGCACCCACTAATTATTTGGTTTAGAACTCTTAAAAACAGTCTACTCAGATATGCAATATATAACATGAGTAGCGAAGTAGCGCCCATAATATATCTCATAATTACCACAAAATTATCATTTGTTGCAGAACTCCCAAAAATGAACTACTCAAATATAATAGAATAAATAAAACATGATCTTACCCCAATTCGCGCATTTTCGCAGTAATGCCCGATACATACGTCATAATAAGCACACTCTTAACAGAACCTCAAAAAATATACTACTCAAATTGTTTAAGTATATATAATAATATCTTACCCCGATTGGTTTCTCGCAATAATTCCCGATATACCCCCGATAACAATAACATTCCCCACATTCGCAGTCTCCGCGTCCGCAACAAATCCGTCCGTCCCAGAACTCACAAAATTCAACTACTCAAATATAATTAAATATACTATTTACCCAACTTACCCCAATCGGTTCCTCACAGTATAGCCCGATATATCCCTGATAACAAACACATTCGCCACATTCGCAATCCCCGCGTCCGCCACAAACGCGTCCGTCCGGATCCTCGCATTCGTCCGGCGAAAGCGGACAGAGCCTTTCGCAGGCAACGCCGCGGTAATCCGGGTCACAGACACACTCTCCGCAACTGCATAGACCGCGGTCGGGACCTATGGATTTGATAAATGGATATAAGCAATGAAATAGGATTTAGAGTAGGGGTATGGTTATATGCGTCCGTCGAAAGCGGACAGAGTGTTTCGCATGCAATGCCACGATAATCCGGGTTACAGACACACTCTCCACAACTGCATAGACCGCGGTCGGGACCTATTGATTAGAGAAATGGAGTTCAGAAATGAAATAGGATTTAGAGTAGGGGTATGGTTATATGCGTCCGTCCACAGCGGACACAACGTCTCGCAGGCAATCCCGCGGAAATCAGGTTTACAGACGCATTCACTGCAACTGCACAAACCACGATCGGGACCTATAAATTGTAGAAAATAATATGAGCAATGAAATAGGATTAGCACTTAGGGCGTGGTTGTATTCGTCCGTCGAACGCGGACACAACATTTCGCAAGCGACGCCGCGGTAATCCGGGTTACAAACACATTCACCGCAACTACAAAGACCACGGTCGGGATCTTTGTAATTGTAGGGCTGAAATCGCGATACAAAAGTATTATACAAGGCAATGTATGTCATACCCCAAATTGGTCATCAGTAGATTAGAAGGGATGGTATGAGCGCAATGCTAGTGCAACGAATCGATCTGGAATTTCCACTGAATATATTTCAGGTGTTGGATGACGTCACAACGTATAATGATGACATCACCATCTATATCTATGACGTCACAACCAAATTTAGTTATAATGTTATTGTAACCATGGTAACCAATGTAAACAAAGTGTCATTTCCGGTTAAGGTCATGAGTTACTCAGATCTTATATATTTACACATGAAAACAACATATTTAATTCCAAACATTTGTGATATTTTCTTTACTTTCCTACACTTACCGCCGCAAAGTTGGTTTCCAAATTCCGGACACTCATAGTCGTTACATTCGCAGTATCGCCCACTGTAGCGCTGCGATGAATCCCAAATACTTATGGCCTCGCACTCACATTCTCCACAATTGCAATAGCCGCGACCTTCGCATAATTCCGCATCGTATGTCCTGTGAAATAAAAAAGCATGAAGAACTACATATAATTCTGAGACAAAGATTTATCATATAAGAATATAAATTTATATCATATATAGAACAACTCAACTATAAACACGTCATGATCCCGTAATTGAATGAAAATGTAAGTCCCGATGAAATCGAAAAGATTCCCAATCGGCAAGGGTCGTCCGTACCGCGTTGCTTTTGGACGCGATGTAAAAAAAGAACGTTTTTTTATAGCCAATATGAAAGTTTACCGGACGTCCTTTTTCTTCTCGACGTTGTATGAACAGTATCTACATGTATGTGTTTGATTTCATCGCAAAGTTGTCACGACTTTGTCCCTACGTCCATGGCTAAAAAGGAAACCTTCATATGAACGAACGTTCTCTCCACATAACTCGCCCTCTTGCCGATTGGATACATAATTATAAAAAGTCGTGATTACCTCGTGATTATGTACGTCGTGATTACGCAGTATTTACGTACGTGGCTGCACCGAAAATGCAAGTACCAGTGTTCGCGCCGCGAACAGGACCATGGTACTATTTCAAAAATGAGACAAGTTTCTATAATGTCAGGATGAATTGTGTTAATAATACCAGGACCCATATTCTCCGCTCCACTTAAGCTTAACCTTACCCTTAAAACCAATGTAAAAGGGTGGGGAAAAGCGAAAGTTTAAGGTTAAGGTTATAGCGGAGAATACGGGTCCAGATCCTTATTCACCGTACTCACTTTCTGCAGAGATCTTCCGTATACGCCTCGCATTCACATTCGTCTCCATAGAAACCGGTGTCGCAGTCACAGGTGCCGAAAAGAAGCACGCCGTTCCCACTGCAGATCGAATCGTCCAACTGAAACAAAAACATTTAAAAAATCAAGGGCTACAGATCGGATCCCGTATAATTGCTAATTATCTGGTATATAAGAGCCAGGGTGGAAGCAGAAAATACTGAACTGCCAAAGAATACATTGTGCCAGACGGGGCGAAAATGTATGTAATATATGCGTTACATATATAACGTGAGTGGGGAGCCCACAAGAGAGCAGTCACAGGTGCCGAAGAGAAGCACGCCGTTCCCGCTGCAGATTGAATCGTCCAACTGTAAAATGGAATATATGTAAAATTATATCTGTTAAATCTATCTTTTTTAATATATGTTATTTTTCATGCATGAATGCATGACAAAAACTAAGTTACAGTCGCAGGTGCCGAAAAGAAGCACGCTGTTCCCACTGCAGATCGAATCGTCTAACTGGAAATGAGGATCAGAAACAGACATATGTTTAATCTAGTATACTGATTGTAATACGTTCTACACGATTTATTCATGATTTGTCTTTTATTACTATGCTTGTATGGAAACGACATCAAATAAGATCGCAGTCGCACGTGCCGAAGAGTAACACGTCGTCGCCACTGCAGATCGAATCGTCCAACTGGAAAATGGGGGGAAAAATCTATATTCTATAGAGCGGATCCAATATAATTACGTCTGATATATTGTGGCCAGGGGTGGATTATGAAAATGCTGAACTATCAAAGAATAAATAGTACCAGGCGGGGCGAAAATGTATGTTTGCGTTATATATAGGACGTGAGTTTCCACTACAGATCGAATCGTCTAACTATTTCCGCAGTAACAAAAGAAAAATAAGTTTTTCATTTTATTGCATGATTGCTAAAAATTCTTTTGTTTCTAACCGTGCAAAATATCACATATTGCACTGTTTTGAATGGCTAGTTGAACACTCTTGACACCATAGG
>LQRL01155488.1:6959-19619 GCA_001703475.1 Hydroides elegans
TGATATATATATAATAAAAATAGAGTATATATATGTGGTTAATATATCAGTCAATAATATAGAATGCTAACACAAAAGACGAATCTTTGAAGCATGTTATAATAAATCATAAGATGCAATAAAATAACAATAAAATACAAAATATACATTAATGTGAAAACATGAATTACCCGTCATCAAATACGATAATACATTATTTTAAACAATCGAAAATTATTTCAAAGTTGATAATCAATTTTGGTCTTATAGCCAAAATACTAGTTAACAAACCAACTAGCATGGAGCTCATAGTCCTCTATATACCGCTCGTGAAATGAATTGACACATACGCCTATGACAATAATACAATAGCTTTTTCAGTCATGTTCGTCTTAAGGACAGTTTCGCTAACAAATAGCCAAGTTCGCTACATAGCAAACTTACCGTCATTAAGCGCATCGCCCTCTATTAAATGCTCGTCAAATGAAATGACACATTCACCAATGAAAATAATGAAATAGTTTTTCATTCATGTTCGTCTTAAAGACCGTTTTGCCAACAAATAGCAAGTCGCTAGATAACAAACTAATTATCCTGGAACTGATTAAAAACTCGCTGTCCATTGCTCATTTGTCTCTTTTGATCAATTGGTCTCATTTTTGTTGCATTCGGCGTTATCGCTATTACTGTCATCGTTGATCAATTATAATAAGATCTAGCTCGTCCATAATGTTCAGAGACTTTTTGTATTACTATTTGATTTTAATAACATAATTAACACATTTTCCCCAGTCTTCAGGGTCGAAGGAAACTAGCAATTTTGCGCAGGTTGTTGTTTCCCGAACGCCGTGTACAGTCAATGTTGCACTTATGCCCTATAATGTATTGTACTAAACTATGAATATTTCTATACCCTCCATTAACTTATTTATTATATTTTTGCAGTCGGTAGAATTCTTTGTACATAGAGCCTTTATTCTTAACAAAAAGATAACAATCTACAATTTCATATTTCTATTTCCTTTTCACTTGAAAATATGCATTAAGTGAAATATGTAGATTTTCAGTTCTTAAACATTTCAGTCTGTGAAAGATGCCTTTGTTTATTTTGTTTATAAGTTTCTCTCTTTATATATCTGAATAAATATATTATATTTTCTGCATAGGTTCTATTCATTCTATAATCCAATTAAATGATATCTCGAATATTAATTTAAATCGTATGGCACAACGATGACTCATCAGACGCTGGTCGGGAATATTATACCCTGTCAGAAGCTTTATTATCAATACAATCATGCACACATGTAATAAAGGCTATCTAATTTAAGCGATAACAATAAATTAAAAATACATGTTATTGCAACCATTGATTTTTAAAGGATTATATCTATGGTAAGTCTATGAGAACTTACCTACTATTAAAATGTTTATATGCATATATGGTGGCCTAGATAATCAATATTTCGAATTTGTTCAACATTTTGAGATATTAAAATTATAACGATAGCATATTCAAATAATCTATGAGTATAATGTTTGCTTGTAATATATACAACTAATTATTAACGACAAATTGTTTTTTACATAATAATTTCGACCCTATCATAAACTCTTCACATATACAGGGATTGTTCATGATATTCTCGTCAAACCTATAATATTTATTATTCGCTAGATTATCTTAAAGCGATACAACATAGCTCATATATACAATGCATATATGTGTATTTTATTTATCAGCTCCAGTGTAACAATCAACATTTTCATTAGGTATTCAATACATAATGCATTCTTAAAGGTAATGTCAAATTGCATAGTTTGATTCTTCGCAGTCTTTTTTTCACGAGATCACTATATGATTGATCTAGAAAAATATTTATTTTTGCACCAGCTTCCTTGCTTGTTCAGTGTACCCATTGTTGGAGTGTTAGGAAAGGCTTATCACTTTTTAATATTTAAAATGAGCTTAATTTATACACTTCCAAAAAGAAGTTCAAATCACAACAATAGTAAACGCTTTGTTCAATACTTTTGATTGTTAAAGATATATTTTACCTTTTAAGGTTAAACTTACATATTTTATTAATCATAATACCTTAACATAGATCAGCAAAATCTGAACAAGGAAGCAAGTTCTTGAGTATATACAGCACAAAAATACAAAACACTTATGTATAATAGATTATGTATAATTTTGTTAGTTATAGTACATCTTTTTGATGACAAATATAGTTGAAGTCCATCAATTTTATGAATAGTCAAATACCGCGTTTCGTGTGGTCTTGAAAGGCTACCTTGAAAGATGGCATCAGAAAGTTACCCATAGCAACCTGCAAACATGAAAAAACTTAATGGAAAGTGACAAAATACAAAACCAATTTATCTGTTTCATATGTTACATTTGAATTTGATCTTAGTGAAAGCGTTTTATGTTTTTTATCAATAATAAGCCATTTTAAATTGTTATTATTATACAAATTTTAAAACGTAGTTTGATGTAGTTTATAGTGCTCTATGGGTTGATGCGTTTCCATAATGGCTTTATTGCAATACGGTACATACAGTATCTGGTGCATCAATTAGTATTTCCGCTGTACATCAAAAGTATAATCCTCTCAAATATGTGTTTGCATTCGATAAACTAAAACGCAGATTTCCATTTTAATTAGTTTTCTCTTTCATACATCTTTCATACATAAGGGTTAACATTGATCAATGTCGCGACTTACCAAACTCCCCGGTGCAACAATTAGGATATTCGCTTTACATCAAACGTATAGTCCTCTCCGATATGCATTTGTATTCGCTCAACTACAACGTCTATTTCTATTCTATAAATCGTTTATGCTTTCATACAATAGGGGAAAATATTTAAACAGGGTCGCAACTTACCAAACTCGTCAGTGCAACAAGGGAGAATTTCCGTTGTACATCCAACGTCATTTCCACCCCAATACGTGCCAGCAGGACAAACACAGCCAATTTTAAGACATAACGGGCACCATGGTGGGAGATAATCAAGATCCCTACAGCTGGCCTCACAAGCACAATAGGACCAATGCTGACCCCCGGTACATGGCGTTATCACTAAAATTTAAATAGTGCAATTATGAGAAAATATGTATAGAAATGCTGATGAGTTAGTCGTGTTTTATAGGAAAATGTGATTTGTATATAAATATGTGCGTTCAGATGCGCACATGCAAGATCACAAGAAGCAATATGAACTAGGAATGGTTTCTTAGCATTATTTGGTTAAATAAAGAGTGATTATGATTCATACAATTCAAAACTAAATACAATTATATGTCTTGAACAAATATTTAAAGTTTAATATGCGGAGTGAAATACGTTTGCGACTTTAAATTTAATAAATTAAACATTCTTTTATAAATATTGGAATTGCAAAAAAAAAGACAATCACAAAAACTATTGAAGTAAAACAATGTGCTTAGCGCTTAAAAGATAAATTTAGAAAATTATCACTGTTATTTGTTCCAATCTGTCGCAATCAAATAGCATTTCGCAATACATTTTGGCAAGAATATTAAATGTTTGTACTTATTCTTGTACAGAGCCCTTCTTTCAGCCTTATACATACGTTGATCACAATTAGTTCCTTCATGGTTCCAACAGCATATTCGGTTCGAGAAAGTTATTTCTTCCAAATAATAAACCGTGCGAGTGCATCTTAAAAACATAAGAATTTCGTAAGCACGATTATAATATGCACATTAACATAGCAAGGTTACAAGCACTTGATTAGACGTAAGATGTTTAATGAGGCTTATATTATTCACCATTACACTTTATTACCATGATATTATTGCATTGATCAATGAAGCGGGTTAAAGATTCAATTATAACATGACAACATATGACAACATATCAAAATTTAGGTTATACCGGCCAACAAAACATTATGTTTAGCCATAGTTAGTTTGATTATGGTTGTACTCTTGATTTAATTTGCGTGGTTACTTGTTTTCTACTTATGATTACAAGTACAATCTTAGAATATATAGCCTACGACTGTACTAGCGAAACCTCTGTTTGTCCTTTATTTAAACACAGGCATGAATCTACATAAGGAAAACACTGCAAATAAGTCCTTATAAATGATACATATAAAATACATAAATATCCTAACTCAGCTTCTATGAGGTATTGGCATCCTCTTTCTCAAACTTTTACATCTGAATTTATGTCATGTCCTCATATATTTAATTATTTAATCATACCGTCTCCGATTCCACCAGCGACCACACTGGTATGTGGTCGTTCGCCATCGTATCTGGTTGCGCGTCTGTATATTATATTTGAAACAGGATCGCACCTCGTCCGAACTGAACATATATATTAAATATGTCAATATAACATAAGTTAATTTTATAAGCTGATATTGTGATATGTTCGGCTAATAAATACGTTAATCAATAGTTTTATGGCACAATTATTTCGATTTATAAAGCTATATACAATTCACACCTACATGACTAATATATCTTTTTCTAATATAACAGGCATATCAAATCAATTTTCACATATATTAGTCCACCTTATGGTTCTGTCCAGCTTGCTAGATTATGATATAGACCCAACTTATTTACTAGAAATTACACTATTAATTAACATTTGATTTTTCCTAAAATTATTTATTGAAATAATTATGCTCATTTTATGCTCATTTGAAAAACTGAAAACACTTATTTCTTGAATAAAAATTATTTAGACATATATTCCAACATACAAAATGTATAATAGAATTGGCCTTGATTAAAGTTGCTGATACCAAAAGTGGTGTTCTTGCTTGCATTTTTGCATGGCCTAGACAACGACATCGTATGAGTATAGTAAATATAACATATGAAATAAGGACATATATTTAAGTTTATCGAAACACATGACATTGTTATATGGAACACGACCCATATCTATTACATCATATGGGTGTGACCAAATTGTTGTTAGGATTCTTCTTTTCAGTTTAAATGTATGATTATGTCCTCAGTTGTACATCTGCCATATTTCTCTGTGTCAATTGAATCAGTCAAATATGTTTATAACATTATATCTGCAGGGTCGTAAAGCTTGAATATTTTATATATCATAATAACTAGTTTTGTCATAAATTCTTTACTAAAGTAGAAAATCTAAATCTTAAACAATAATATATCACCAACAATAATCTGTGTCAATTAAAATAGTGCAACATGTTTCATTTTTATAACATTATATCTGTAGGGTCGTAAAGCTTGAATAATTTGTTCAAAATAACTATATTTGTCATAAATTCTTAACTAAAGTAGAAAACCTGAATCTCACACAATAATATATCAACAATAATCTTAAATATATTTATACTGTTGCCTTACAGTTCTTGAGTGGAAATAGAAAACTGTCGAACAAATTAATTTTGACCAAAATAATTCTATTGACTGGGTCTCAATGTGACAAATGGACTTTCATAGAATTGGACATAATGACTATCTATCATATTCGTTCAATTCGTATATATATACGATAATTATGTATGAAATAATATTCAAATTCACATGTGTGAGCAATAAAGATCATGGCAGATGAAAAGATACCGTCTCGAAAACGAACCGGTGTAGGACGGTGATGCGTCGTCTACAACTTTCGTCCGACAGACCAGTAGAGGACTTAAATGAAAGGCACCCCATGAAACGTTTTTCAAAAATCACATTAAAAACAACATCACAATTGCGAATAACAACAAAAAAATTGTTTTTAACGATAGGATTTTGCAAAATGTTATTCACTTTTTCCAAGTCAGCTGGGCTGTTCCTTCTCGTCTGGCCAGCGAAAATTGAAATGTTGAATATAATCAGATAACCAATAATGTATTTTAAATAACAGTTTATTAGACAACTACAATAAATTTTTATCAATTTCGAAACAATAATTTTATCTTCTTATCACAAAATCAAGAAATTATCAAAAAAGATGTTCTATAAACTGCTCGAATCTCCAAGCTAGAAAGTTTTGTTTTAATTTAAGCCAGCTTGGTGGGGACTTTTTTGAAAACTGCTGTCGTGCTGTCGATGAAACATGATAAAGACGTCACTTTGCCGAGTGTGCTCCCTTCCCACATTATCCATCTAAAGTATATCCAAGATATCTTTCTTGACTTAAATTATAAGTTGTTTTCAACACTTATTAATGACCAAATCAACTTTTCATAATTGTTGCCAGCCGATAAATAATATATAATCTTAAATTAGTTTGTATTTCACAGTTTGGCAAGGGATACACTATCTTTCCCCTATTGTTTTGCGCCTTACCTTACAGATTGTAGCTCAAGAAGATAAAAGCCAACGAATACTAAAATTATGAATTTTACCATATTTGCGTAAATGTAGCAATAGTCTGTCAATAATTCAACGTGCGACTCTATATATAGAGTGGTGCCAGATCTTGTCTGAACCGGTTACAAGCTTAAATATTAGCCGTGGTTATCAAACATTCAGACCATTGAACATACTTCTGATTTAATCATGGTCGAAAAACGTTACGTGGCAATCACATGGAAGAAGTCTACGATATTGATAGTGTGGTCACATCTTAGTATAATAGGAAAAGTAGAAATGTGTACTATTTTTAACAAAATGCATCATATACCGAGCAAAGGGTTTCAGCACAAAGAAATTTAAACACAACGAAAATATAAATGAACGTGAAACGAGTTGGTGAAGAGTTTGAATCTGATAACAATGAGTAACAATCTTGACAATTCATATGTAAACAGTCGTAGATATAAGGATACCCATGTACCTTTCAACGTTTCTTAAAGAGTTTCAGAAAAGCTGCGCAAACTGCATTTGGTTTTTAAAATGACCCTTTTTTAACATAAAACTTCTTCCATGCTAATATAATCATGTTAAAATGGGCTACTGAAAGTGTAAATATAGAAAATGACTTTATTATGATTCGGTTTCGATACGTTTTGTTTTTCTCGCCGAAACGAGGAAAACTAATTCAAATAATGACGTTGGTTAATTAAACACCGATGAAATCATTCTTATTTATTAGAAATATCTTTTTAATATACAAAAGCTTCGCCAATGCAGTATTCATATAAATAAGGGGGTTAATTAATTTGCTGGCAACAAGAGCTGCAAAACTTTGAATAAAACATGATACAGGATTTAGGTCATACAATCTACACAGTGTGCTTAATTTAAATGGCAAAAGTCGTGACTCATAAGAATGAAATTCAATGTTAAGCTTGTCCTTTTATATTAGATAGAAAGAGATTCTTAACATTTGTAAACTTCAACTGTAGCAATAACAATGAAAATCATTTTTTAAGATTGCATAAAAACAAAATAGAATTAAATGAGTAAAAAACTTATATCCATAACAAACACAACTATTAGACTCGATACGTATAATCTATAATACAGTTACATAAATCCAGAGTAATGCAATATCATGTTTTTATCCCAGCTCGTAATGCCTATTTATGTAAGACATATTGCAATACGTTTGATTTAAGAAAGGCGGACTTGACAAAAAGCAAACTAGACCAAAGGAATCAGGTTAAAAAATAAATGAAGGTAACAGTTTTAAAGGGCTCACTCGAACGTGTATTATGAATACTTTATAGGATGTGATTCACAGAAATATGATCAGTAATATCATATATATACGATACTAAACTTTGAAAATTTGTTTGAAAATACATGAATATGACAAAACAAAATACTTGAATATTATAAAGCTACAGATTTAACATGTACCTTCACAGCTAAGACACACAGATATCCATGAGTATAACAATTTGTTCCGATAATGGGGTCCTTCACGATTTCTGTAATCACATTTAAAAACACATGGTTCATTTTCAACTTATTCCAAAGTCGTATTTCAATCATATTTATAAGCTATTAAAACAAAATGAATAACAAAAAAGTTAACTCTTTACCACCTTACTCTGCAACTATGGCAATCAAACTGTTTGGTGTTTTTTTTAGTAATCACAAAGGGCAACCGGGCCCTATTGCTCATAGAAACGAGATAAAATGAACCTTTGATTCAAAACAAAAAACCGTGATCATAACACGGTTCTGAAAAACACGTACCTTTTCATCCACATATCAACCATATCAATATAAATACGAGTTTAAACACTTCATCTACGCACCAGAATCCATCCCATAGCAATTACAAAAACAATATTTGCCCTAAATCATGGTCATACTCTAAGCAACTATAAAAGTTCCTGCTAACTTATGACTTATAACTTAAAAACTAGGCAAATGTTCAAAATATTGGCAACTGGTTCTTTCTTTTTGTGGGCACCGTAATGCGTCACGCTTAATGATACAAATAAGCTATTTTCCGCTCTAAAATTACCTTTTTCAAGCAAAAGAAGTGTTAGCCGGGCAACGGAAAGCCTTAAGTATCGTTCATCCGGAATAAAAGCGCAAATAGTATGTGCCTTTTGGGCGAACTGAAGGAATTATCTACTATGTTTCCATACACATTTAGCTGTTAGTTTGCATCGCATATTGGTGTTTTTTTCGGCTCTGTAAACGCGGCCTTACAACTTTGTTTGAAATTGAATATTAAATGTAACTCCCTACTAATATAAATTGAATATAAAAAATAATGAATATACATCTATGTAAGATTTCATACGCAGGCATGCGATTTGCTCGGTATTGTGATTTGGATTTTGATAGATCGGCACGATCTAGACTATTGTTCCAACTTATACGAAAAATAAGTTTTATTAATAAATCCATGTATATTTACCATTAACATTTGCGATATGAATGCACCTGTTGATGGTCATTGTATAAAAATCAGAAACACGCCATGCTCCATCGTCATAAGTGGAGGAGTGTGTTAATCAAATGTAAATGTTATTATACTTGTACATTATGATATTTACAAAAACAAATTTAAGCATATGATATCCACATTCATAATGAATTCATTGAAAAACATTTATTGAAATAATTTATAATCACACAACTTCGATATCCTTACAAAACCTGCTTCTAATGCAAATTTCAAAACAGTATTACTGGTGAAAAACACAACTAAAGATCCAAATTTGATACGTCAAGTTACAATATATAAATTCGTTCTAAAGAATTATTAATATTTAACACTTTCAGTTCATAGATATATCTTATTAATATTGTTAAATGTTTTTATCCAACAACAGCAGGAAATGCCTATGTGTGACGGAAAACATATTTCCGGAACCGCATATTGTATGATCCATTAATATTCTTAAGAGAGAAAATAGATTGCTGTAGACAGAGTATATCTTACCCATTTTAATACAACGCCAAAAATAATAATACAAAGTAAAGCTATATTGTTTTAATATTTAGACACATAACACACCAACATTATTACCAAGTAAACATACATAATTGTTAATCACTGCACATCTAAACATTATATAGCAACTCTTTATTTGGATTAACTCAACGGCTAAATAATGTCTTCGGGGATAGTGCAAATATCAATATACTTAAAATTTACTCAATTAACAATGTCATCAACAAGGTTTGAAAATAAATAATGATCGATTCGTACAAAAAAACTAAATGGCTTTAAAACAATTTACATTTTGAACATAAATTCAAAATATATACAACTACAATGTTTTTCTTTATAAAAAGGTTTCTTGAAAAATATGACGTCGGTGAGTTTGATTTATTCCTTACAGTTGTGTCATATGCTGGTAACTCTCTTTCGTAGTTCTCTCGTTCAGCTTCTTCACATATTCAGATGTTTGAAATTGGTTATGTTTCAGAAAGGTTGAATTACTTCATTGTTTAAGCATACACTATCGGACATGACATCAAGTGATGTAATCAAGTGATATTAGCATAAGTTTTGCATACTAGTATTTATTTTCTAAATTTAAACTCCATTATATAAACTTCAATATAAATACATAAAACCTCATATTCAATTGACGTCAATGCTTATTTTAAGAAATCTAGCTGTAGTTTTTCACAATCATATCTATAATAACTAGATATTTGGCTATTTGTCTCAAGGTTGATATTTTCAGCACTTTATTAAATAAACCGGACATTTACCTGTTTCAAATGGATTGGTTGTTAGGATCAGTGGTCGCGGTTATCATTCCGTCAGAAATTGTAGCAACATATGAAGGAGGCTGATCATCGACTACTGAATGATCTGATTACATTAAACAATGCATGTATATAATCATTTCATAGCCTCATAAAGATAATGAAATCATAAAGATTGACATTAGGTTTTTATAATGGGTAAATTTATGAATCGAAACAGTATAGTTGACCTACATGCATGCAATTCTTCATTATGTCATTATGTATCAAATCTAGGACTTTGTCCGATTTTCTAAGCAAGGCTGACATAACAAACTTTGTTGTTATCGACGCTAAGAAAAGTCATCCCCGGAATTTGTATACATAGTGAATTATATTTGTCTCAGGGTTGATATTTTTAACATTCTATCAAATAAACCGGACATTTACCTGTTTGAATGTGTTGGTTGTTAAGGTCAGTGGTCGCGGTTATTATTCCGTCAGCAATTGTAGCAACATTTGTAGGAGGCGGATCACCGTCTACTGAATTATCTGATTGCATTGAACCATATATACTCGGTTCATAGCCACATAAAGATTTTGAAATTATAACGAGTGACAGTAGGTTATTATAATTGGTAAAATTATTAATCGAAACAGCATTGATGACATACATGTATGCTATTCGTCATAATGGCATTATATATGAAAATTTAGGACTTTGTCTGATTTGCTTAGCGATGCTGTCATAAAGAACTTTGTTCTTATGGACGCCAAGAAAGGTCATCCCCGGAATTCTTATACATAGTTAATTATTGTTTTTCCAGGGTTGATATTTTTAACATTGTATCAAACAAACCGGTCATTTACCTATTTGAATGGGTTGGTTGTTAACATCAGTGGTCGCTGTTATTATTCCGTCAGATATTGTAGCAACATATGTAGGAGGCGGATCACCGTCTAGTGAATGACCTGATTGCATAAAGCCATGCATATATATATAATCATTTCATAGCCACATAAAGTTGTTGAAATCATAATGATTGACAGTAGGTTATTATAACTGGTAAATTTATTAATCGAAACATTATTGTTGACCTACATGCATGCAATTCTTCATTATGTCATTGTGTATGAAAATCTAGGATTTTGTCCGATTTGCTTAGCGATGCTGATATAACGAACTTTGTTCTTATGGACGACAAGAGAGATCATCTCCGGAATTCTTATACAAAGTCCCGATCTACTATGTTTCTTTTGGCGACACGTGTAAAGTAATCGTACTTTGATAAAATTAAGAAAAAGTACAAAATGATTGAAAAAATAAATATTGCCAACCCATTTGCATATCCTCTTGATTAGAATCAATAGATGTATTGTGTGTCGAGTACGGTGGTGGATGGACGAATACACTTTGTGGTGTGGTCATGCAAAACATGTAAAATCAATGCAAATTGATTTTAAAAAATTCCTATTATCTCTTGCTGTCTTGCAAATTTTTCGAATATAGGTTAACATGCATTAAAGTAAAGTGTTACTTTGATAATAAAGACGAGTATATGAAATATGTATATTGCATAAAAATGCAGTTTCATAAAAACAAATGAATTTACATGTGCAAGCTCAATGCCACCAAAAATAATTTAGATTACCTCTTCCTACATATTCTGCAACAAATATTCTGGCTCCTTGTCGCAAAACAAATGACAGAAATCCAAACAGTAAAAAACGAAAGAGTTCCTATCAAAACATAAATCAACATAGGCAACATTTTTCATACGGGATTATGTATATATCTTTTTATGTAAATTGCAATTACAGATGAATGGAAAATGGTATTCAAAAAAGTAATATGGTATGTGTTCCCATCATCTATTAAAAAGCAATTTGATTGTTACAATTCATTATTCGTGTTTATTAGAATTGTTAACATTTTCAAACATAAATGCGTTATTGTACTTTTTGATATTTAAACGATATTACAGCATGCCATGCGTTCTATGCTTCCATATAGATCACCGAATTGTTTCCAGAGTTTCTAAACTCTATGTTATCTATTGTTTTACATATTTGATTGAAAACGTTTAAATCTCGAATTGGTAGCTTTCGATCTCTCAGCTTTTAAGTAGAATAACTCATACACTGGGTTTTGTGTGTCACTTTAGCAAACTTTAGCTTCATTCAAATTACACCATGAATCAAAAGGTAACAAATTGGTTTAAGTCCCTATTTATGTATAAAATAAATTTGCCGTATGTTGAGACTTGCACGAAAACATTATTTGAGAGCAGCACTTCCTGCTTTAAAGGATTGTCCATAAAAACAGGCGTATGCGCATAATTAATATATTGTATGTATCTAATAAGTAATTTACGACTAGCCAATTAATGTGTGCTTATATACAAAACAGCGACCAGTGACGTTTTTACAATAGCGTATCGTTGTCAAATAGCAAGGGCCACCTGTTCGTCAGTCATTAATCAACCACAACCATAACATAAACATATCTACCAACCAATCCCTACCCGACCCCTGGTCGTGCGAGAATTTTTTGCCGACCCCTTCTCGGGTTTCGCGAGGCAAATCCCGCCATCCCCTCCCCCCCCCC
>LQRL01155504.1:23029-42040 GCA_001703475.1 Hydroides elegans
TTAAATATTTCCTTCTGCCTAGTTCATGGATTCGAGCAAAGTTATGATTTTCAGAAGTGACTGCACACGAAGTTAAACCTAAATAATCAAAGGCGCATTCAAACTATTATACCAGTATAATATTATATCTCGATATAGGATTATATATAATTGCATGATGTTTTTTACAATAGCAAATGAACATAAAATTCGAATGTCGCTTTATTTTTCGGAGTTTAATTGCAAAAGCGAGTTTCTGGATTTTCAAAGACCCTATGCTTAAGATGCATCGCAAAATAATGTTATGAGTCGATGATCTGCCAGGGACGTGCGAGTGTAACAAAAAATATTCATCGCGGGGGCTCGTGCTGTAGCAAAAATGAAATGAGCGTGCGAGCGCGGGGATAGTCTGGTAATAAACGGATTTTACTATGCCCTCATTCGTAATATATTTATCATATCTTCCAACATAACCAAGCCATACATGTATCGTTATACACGCCCACTCGGACACACCAATCATTCCAGCTTCTTGGATGTGTTGATAGTTTAATGTTTTATAGCCTTCTGTATCGTGCAGTTAAATGGAATGATAACAGATATCGAATCTTTAGTAATTGTTATTCGCGTACAAATGTAACGGGATCTAGACTGTACTTATGGCGTCCGGTATGACCCCTTAATGTGACTTATTGGAACTTAACCGGAGTCGATTGTATATTACAAATAAAGATATGAAATTGATTTATTGGCGGTGTGCATCCTAATTGGTTGCTCATAGACTGAGAGTAACTATCACTTCACCCATATACCACAACAACATTTATGTGAAACAAGGAATGTATGACACATATCAAGACAGTTCCGGTTAAAAAAAAACCTTGTTAAAGACGCGTTCGCGCAAACACAAAAGCCCGAAAATAAAAGCTCGAAACCGTTAAAATTAACGTCTTCTATTCACGCTAAAAGCGGTTTATTTGGCATCATTTTCGACCATTATTTTTGCGTGAACGCGGCTTTATGTATGGCTTAACCAGATCTGAAGTGAATGTATCCGCAACGCGAATGGACCTAACGTACAACGTAAATACTGTGAACTCTGTTATATCTAAATTCAATCATTTGGACCTAGTTTGCGACAGCCGAAAATTATACGATTGAGAATTGTCATGTAAGTCGTATCATTTAACCGTCTTTAAATAATAGCAGCCGTGTTTTTATCATAACCGTTTTATGACATTCTGCTCTTTTTGGGACGTCATGCGATGCCAGAAGAACCACATTTAAATCATAATTATATCGTGTTGCTTCCATTACAATTAGCTGTTACAGAGCTTTGTCAATATCAAACATTATATCAATGAATGCCGTGTTTTCAAAAAAGAAAAATGAATTATATAAATGCTAAATAAAATAAATACAAAATTGAAATGGTGTTTGGACAGCGTCACTTATTCATATTTTGTGACGTAGCAACAGAGTAACCAGTAAAAATACAGCTATAGGATTCCGAAAAAAAAGACTCTTTGGTGTGAATAATCCAGTGATAGTCCCAAAGCAGAAACAAGTTAATTAATCCCCTGAAATTCCATAGCACTGTTTTATTAAGAAGTACAATACCTCCGGAAAAAAATCACCAATTAGCGGTATCAAGATACGAAAAGAAAGTGTTGGAACATCTTGTTAACACTAAAATTGCCTGATGGAAAGGATTAAATGGAGGCAAAATAAACTGGGTTCTGATCCAAATTAGTTGTTTGTTCAGATTCTGGCTAGGTCTAGTGTATTGCAGAGAGCGAGTGAAATCGCAAGATATAGTAAAGCACTTTATAGTTTTTACCCTAACGTTTGCTTATCATATTTCTATCGACTAAAATCCGCGAAATCGTAAAATGAATTTAAGGTATTCTTTAAGTTACCACCAGAAAATATATAGCGGTATCAAAACCTCATTTTACAAAATGTACATGGGTGTTTGTTATGTTACGTCATTTTACCTGATAGGACCGAATGCGTTATTCTCTAACCAGAAAATGTATATGGTGTATACTTCATTTTAAATATCACCTATATCATTTTTTTCCTTAAATAAATAAAACCTAATGACAATTGCCCGACAGACATTTCGGATAAATGATTATTTCGGATAAATGATTTTCTGGTAAACTCGCCTGTTTCGCTAGAACTTCTATCAAAATATGTGAACTGACCCTATACCTTAAAGCTTTTTTATCGCAAGCTGTTGCTCTTTGCGTTTAATTAGCAAAAGCGGAGCATTTGCTCGACTCTTTCCAAAGTCATGTCACAAATTAAAATTGCAGATAACAATAGATTCCTCATTTCAAGACAGACCGCTCTAGACTCATTTACAAAACTCTCTCCATAAAACTGTTTGAATAAAAACGAAAATGAAAATTAAAAAAGAGACGTTAAACGTGATGCTGCATTCAAATTTTCTTCCATCCTTGCCGTAAAATGAACATTCAAACTTAACTTGCTCTCTGGCTAGATGGGAGGCTTTTTCGTTTTTTCCCCTGTCCAATCGTGTTTTAATTAATTTGTCATGGGAAGCTCAAACATGCATCAAGATTGTTTACCACACAACGAGAGGATCTGGGTTGTTCCACAAGGAATGCATAGAAATGCAGATTGTGTAGCTAGGTCATTAATATTTTGACAACTGTCCCAACCAGAAATGCATTGATTGCTAAATATTACGTGTTTTGTTAATCTACTAACATAGTGATATATATTTTGTAATAGACTCTATTACGAAATACACATACATATGTATTGATCGCTATAACTATTTATTAGATAGTGAACGCAATGAGAAGGCAATTAAGTTTAAAGACATACGAATAATTTGGATTCTCACTTTGAACATTAAGGCCTAGGGTCATCCAAGTTAACTCTATGTGAACAGAGTTTGGGGTCATAGTAAACTACATGTATGTAGTCCTAACATTTTTTAACATTTCTTTTTTTTCTATTTTTCGGGACCATTTCAAGCATTCTGGCATATGCATACAGAATTACTTACCATCCCAGCAGTCGATCGGCCTCACTTTTGCGTTTATGGTTCAAATCGAGATATTGCGCCAAATCGATCGTTTCATTGGTCACCGTACTCAGTATAAGCCCCGGCGAGCTGTAACTGCGACCTCGATCCGCCATTGTCATTTTGAAATGTATATCCGATTTCTATATATTTGAGATATATCCGAATTGTTCAATTGATTGCCAAGTACACTACATGTATATGATTGATTAATCCGTCATATGACATTCACGTATATCCATCTCTCATCGTGATTTTCGGTTTAATTTTCATATCGCACCACATATGCACATGTTTATTATTCATTTCTTATCATAATGTGTATCCAATTCGATGATTAACAACTATGGTTGTTCAAATTATATATCTGTACCGGAAGTCGTAATTCATTTGATAAATCGTTTTTCGAATTCTATATATATTATATCAACCAGTACCTTTCTTTTCGGATACTCTACATAGCAATGTACAATCCTATTGATTTGCTTTTAATTCGAGACGTTTCAATATTGCAACGATTGGTATATTTCTAAGACAAGTCCATATGACTAAGTTAAGGCATCCCCACCCTATAAAAAATAGATGTGATGTCTTATTCCGGAAACAGGTTCGTACGATATCGTATCCGACAAAATAGTTCCAATAGTTCCGGGAACGACTTGGTGTAATCCTATAATTCTTGTTATGGTTTCATTAATATGCAAATTTTTTTTTTCGCAATTGAGCGGTATGTAAGTTAGTCGAGTATAGATCCATTTCTAGCCTTTGGCCTATTGTTTATAGGAACTGTATAAGATTGCTTTTCTATCCCTTTGATATATCCACTTAATCTTATTTCACTATATAACAACAATTGTCAGGAGTATTAATCTGGATAGTAATTCATTTCATATCATGTATTATCATATTAAATTCACCAATTCATCTTTTGTCGGCTTTTATATTTACACGACATTTTGTCAAGTAATTACGGATCAATCTTGTTGAAGAACTTATTTTATTTAGGATCCCATTTGATAGCTTACTTGGAATCGAGATGTGGTGTTGGGCGAAATGGAGCAATCGTGTATTCGTGTTTAAGAATTCAGGATTTCTTGAAGAATTTAGGTTTTGTTCTCATTAAGGAGTTGAAGACCCGAGGTGCAATTATTAAACCGACACAAGCAAAAAACATCAAAGGCCAATTAAAGAACATGATTGTTTTGTTTATTCGTATTAAGGATACATACAATTAAGTGTTTTTTTCTCTCTTACAATCAAGTCTGGGAGATTACTTTGCTATACTCATGAATTAAATCACTTGTACATGTATAACATTTTCAATATGCAACGAATAATGAGGTTTATTTCAAAATGCAAGTACAGTAAACTTAAGATGAAAAAGGAAGTTGAAATAGTTTGCATTCTTTCAAAAAGGATTGAAGCACGTTCGCTTGCGCTGAATTATGAAACTGGTAGGATCGCTTTCCTAAAAAAGAAACGAGGACGTGAGGATCAGAATCGTAAAAGGCTCATGGGATTACCTCACATGTTCTCTAAAAATGAAATATTTAAACCTAAAATTGTGATGCACGTGATTATAAGAAATTAAGAAACAAAAGTTGTTTTTATTATAAAGCCAACAATTTTGGCCTTGTACCTGATTCTAGCAAGGGACATAAATTTCACGAACTGCCCCTAATTTATACCGTGCTTGGCCCAGATGAAGTCCGTAAAGTCAAGTACCATTCTTTCCACACATCCAAATGTGTCTTGCATTTTGTGTCCCAGAAGCTGCAAACGAACCTAGCGGAACAATTATGTTTTTGTCATCAAGGCATTAAGAGAGTAAATGAATAAGAATATAGTTAAAGGATAGAAAGTGCTCAGAGTTCGTTCTTGTAAGGAAAGTAACGATGCGACAAGAATGCGGTTCGCTACCGTTTAGCTGGTTCGAGTGAAAAACATTTGGTTTGTTCGGTTCTATCTATCGGTACGTTTAGACTTATAAGATTACATTGAATGTTGTTTTTTTTTTTCAATTTATATATGAACACGGTTACACTATTGGGTTATTCTGTCGAATCAAATGGCGTGTGTAAGTATCGTCTGGTGTTCGGATAGATTTGGGAATTTATCTAGCTACAAAGCAGCTAAGCTGTATTTTGGTTTTAGTTTCATTCTGCATAAGTGAAAAGCCACAACACAAAGTACATTATTATGTAAAGAATAACTAATAACCAGCATTTCATTGCATCTTGATATTTATAAAATCCTGACAAAGCTTGTGGGGAACTCATGTAAATAATTTCACGCTTTTAACATGTTAAAATAACAATTTTAATAATTTAACTAAATCCTGACACATCTTGTAGAGAGGTCATGTAGATAATTAAACGCTTTCAACATGTTAAATAATAGTCTAAACAATTTAATGCATTTTAACATGAAATGCTCATATACAATTGGGATTTCTTTTCAACTTGTTAACTCGACTTGTTTCTAACTGGACGGTGTTGTTAACCACCCTTATGTGATTCCATAGCAACATGTACTCAAAGGAGAAGGGAGGTGTGTCACTGGAGATATATCCTAATTTCGTTCCTGCTTGCTCTGACGTATAATCAACCAAATAAGGTCAATCTCAAGTAGAGTGAAGGCAAATACCACCAACGTGACGTCACATATTGGAGACGGAGATTTCTATGTGAAGGTTTTGTAAAATGTATTCGCAGTCTTTAACAATATACATGTACTATCGCTAACAGTTTTGAATATATAATTACTGCTAAATATTACATGAAACAAGAGAAGTAATATCCCTCTATTTCTTTTAAATTATAGAAAAAAGTCGGATTCCTAAACCTGCTTTTACCACTTTTACTCTCATTGATCTGACAAAGAACACGGAATGACGCTTATAATATTCATGTAACAGCAGTTGTGTTTACAACTAATTTTTCGCGTAAAACTTCCGAAGAAACTCGAAAAGGTTAACGTTTTGTAAACCAATGGTCTGTGTAAATACTGTTGAAGAACCGTATCCCTGACCGTATCCAATTGGAACCTGTTTTTCTTAATCGAATACAGATACATGTATATTGAATGAGGGTACTGGTTTAGTTAATAATTTGACCGAAAATTTAAAAATAATGGTTATATTTTAACAGCATGTTTGTCCAATGAATTATTTGCTGATTTTTGAAAGAGCCAAAAACCATGTCCCTCATTGTGTGTATTCTAGTACACTCAACATTTATTATAGCGTTCCGTAATATTTTTTGCTTCTTGAGAAAAAAAAATCGCACGCTGTTTCTGCCAAGTCAAACAAATTGATTTTCAACTCTTCCTCCTCGCGATCCCGATCTATGTTGTTGTTTAGCTACGCCTTGCCAAGTACCCTGATCTTTGTTGATGTTATATGAGAAGATGACGTGTTTTATGATGTGAACTGTTTTATACGTTTCGTCATTTTATTATTGTGTTACTTTATGCAAGCTATTTATATATCTTGCTAAATAAGTATATATTTTTTATTGGTTTGACTCACAGCGGAATGTTTGCAGAAACTGTATGTCAATCACAAGCAAAATAATATACCCCGTTAGAACATGTTTTATGATTGAACATTTATATAGTTTCGATTATTATTTTTTTTATTGAAATCGCACTATCCCACTTAGTACTTTTATTCTGCATTCATTAAATTTATTATTAGAAAATAATTTGATACGAATAAAAGAATAAATTAATTAATTAATATGAATTAATGAACAAACAAGAAACAAATAAACAAAAACAAATCGATACGCATAAACGCACAATTTGATACGAAAGATTTGGCTTAAGATAGTCAATTTGGAAGTGGTCTCAACAGTAAAGTATGTGAGTTTAAAGTCGTAACTCCTAAACAGGAAATCGGACGTAGACGGATGATATCCGTTTGACCAGAGACCTTAAGACTTCTTGAGATCCATCATATAAATAGTATACATGACATAGACACTTTTTCTTGCCCTTTATGATTATTCTGTCTTTGGGGCAACCTTAAGTGCCAAAAGAAGAAAGGACATAGATGGATTGTTTTCATCCAGCAATACATATTTCTTGTATATTGCAACTGAAGATGATATTTTTCGAATTCTCAAACAAAGCACTCATGAATATAGTATAGTATTAACCCTGTAATTTGATTAATTAATTGTATCTTAATAAAAGAATGTTGAGAATATTAACATTTTTCAAAAATTTACGGGAAAATAATATAACCCTAAAATACATATATAAACATATCGAGAGGCGAAGATAATATTCTATAAAAATATTTTATAGAAAAAAGGTAAATTACTCTAATATGTTTCTTAATAAATGCCGCTCTAAATGGTATACCTTTCTGATGAATAATAAAACATATATCTTTATAATTTGAATTTACTCTTTATTCGTTAAGACAGGACTACAATGCACCCCTGTGTTACGTACGGTCTTGCACGTTCAGTAAGTTTCATTGGATCAAACTCCACATGAGAAGATTGAGAGCGAAATCGCGCATAATTCTACTGATTCTAAATTCGATATAGTTTCGGATTTCATTTCATGATCCATATCGATCTTTATATCGATGCTATTTATGTGTAAGTTGAAAAGAAGCTTGTTTCAAACCGAAACTTGGGGATTGAAAGCGCCGTCGTGCCGATACTATATCTTCTGAATAAAGCATTTCTGATATCTATATACAAATATGAGTTATATTGAGAGTATGAATGACTATGATATATCCTTTTCATCGCAAAACAAGGAAGTAATTCATTCTCAATATAGAGCTTTTGAATATTGTTAATTTCAATACATAATGTGAAATCAAGCCGTTTCATGTGTGATCACATATGTTAAACTTCTGTCATCATCATGAATGATAGATATCAAGTGACAGCATAATCGTACAATGAACTGATTCCCATAAACTCCTTAAACAACTGTTTATAGTGTTACTCAATTCAAATTAAGCAATAAAGAAATTACGATGATTCACCAACACATTTTTTAACAAGCATCTGAACTCAAAATCAATTTCACAATTCTGTCAACAGCGAGCTTTAATAAGGAAGTAGTTTAGTCAAGCTTGAGAAGTTACCCTGATTACAAAGTATTTAAAACAAATATTTTATTGTATTGTTTAATGTCTGGTCTTGTCTATATACGTCTTGCATAAAAATCCTTACCAAAGACAAACCAAAAACATTACTTTCAAAGCAGAGATTCACTTTGACCCAGAGAACGATTCTATCGATTGGGTCGAGACCCATAATTCCCCTTTTACATATCCACCTACAACTCGTTTAATCTTTTTTATCTGTGTCATCCGGGCAGGAAAAAGTGCAGGAAATACACCTTCGATTGCTCTCACTATTGCCCCCTTTTTGTTTTGTATGAATGAAGCATTTTGCATACAGTTGTGATGGTTAAACGATCGTCTCCATAAGGTCGTCTCATTTTAAGCAACAGTCAAGACAAGACATATTAATTGGTTATAGATATTATCAATCTAAGGTAATTGGTCAGATATAAATTGTATTAATTCCAAAAATGTGATTTTTAAGCACACGAAATTTCATCATCAACCTCCCTTTCTATCTAGTACGACGTCATGTGTTGCAGATTTGGCGGTGAGATAAACAAAGTTTGGTGAGTTATACATATCAAAAAATCTGGAATATTACAATGATGATTTCTACGTTCAAACTTGTTCAACAAGTCTATCTCGAAACATCTACTTATAATATAAACAAATACATGAGTACAACTACAATAAACAAAATAATCATCGGATCCCACCCACAAATTCTCTTATTGTCGAATATGTTATTTGACCCCACAAGGGATCGGGAAAACGACAAAAACATCCGTAAAGCAACAATCAGAAACAATATCCTCTTTAGAGATCTTAGAGGGCGATAAAAAGACATTGGTTCTGCACCCAATTATGGGAGCGTAATGAAATCTAGCAAGGCGCAAGAAATATACCAATATGGCACAGGGGATACTGCAATTATCGAAGGGCACCCCATGGCACATTTTTCTAAATGCTGTAAAACCACTTTTAAACGTGTTTAAACGCACGAACAAAAAATAAATGGTTCATTAAATGGTTGAATTTAAAAAAAGAGGTGTTTCACATTTAAAAAAAATGCTTTTTGTCGTCAACATTTAAAAAATATTTGAAAAATTAAATTAGGCCCAAATAAATTTTACTATAATTTATGTTTCTCATCATTGATTATCAAAACAAGGAAGTGTGTTCCAAAAACCTCCAAGCTGATGAAGCTATATGTATATGATAAAGGTTCAGCATTTGCTGGTCAGCTAGAATAAGCTGGGAACGCATTTTGTGAGACACAGTTCGTAATGTGCTCTTAAAGTTAGGGAATCTCATGAACGAAACATTCTGGATTTTTGAGAGTGAGATTGTCTCGATTTGCCTCTTGTATATAAGGGAGTTTAATTCGTTTAACTTACAGAGACGACCAGATATCTACACTCAAGAAAGAAAAAGGGCTAAATGCAGTTACATGGTTTGTAACATCCTAGAAGGGTCGACAGGCGCTTAGCCACCATGGCAGGGCCTGGCATTTCAGTAGAGTTTGAGTGTTTATTTTCTATGACTTCCCGTTGATACATAGGCCCCCCTACCATATTAGAGTGTAACAAAATATAAATTAACTTTCATATCATTCATTTAATCCTGAATTTCCGACATGGCAATTATACGCAAACGTTACTTTTTGGAATTCGAGTTAGAATCTAGAAGTGAACACTGGGCCGGTTTTTAAAGTTTAATGTCACATAAAAACCTTTGGGAGCTGTGGTAAATGAAGTGGAGAACTTTGACCACATATCTAAAGTTTACTTGACGTAGAAATACATCTACTGTACAATTACATTTAAAGGTAACTTACAACGAAAATATCTATTTTTGACACATTCCTAGAGCTTCAAATGAAAAAAAACAGCTCATATGATTTCCTTGTCCTCAAAAGTAACTCACTCTTCGTTGTGCAAAGGGTCTTTAATAAACTAAAACGAAGTATGAGTAATGATGATATATCAGCTACAGGTCATCAGTTGGAATAATGATTGCAAAAGAAACTGGCTTTTTGTCCTTTTTGTTCTTATGAACTGTGAAATCGCCCGTCGAGTTTGATTTTGGCGTGACTATGGGTCCAATGGAGTCATTATTATCACACCTTGAAAGAAATGTATAAAGTAATAATATGCAACAAATTATTTGCTTTTATAACGGAAATATATAATTCGCCGTTATATGTTATTACTTAGTTCTTGTTATTATAATAACAAGAGAAAAGTATAAGCAAACAGAAAGACAAAGCTTAAATATTCGAATTTAATTTCGACAAAAAAATCTCATGCTATATTTCGAAACCATTCATTTTTCCATTTCTTTGCCAACCGGGACAACAAACAGATTAAGTCCACAGATCATACTTGACACAAATCATTGCTTACCTTATAAAGGAATCATTTTTGCTTTTGGGGCAATATTGACTTATCAAAGCTAAAACAGCTGCATTTGAGAGGTCATGTGGAGGGATGTGAGTGACGTAACTATGTCACGGGCAAAGATTTGAAAAATAACTCTTCCCCGTTGCTTTATCTCCGTCTTTCTCAATCTGTTTATATCTATCTGTCTTTATCTTCGTATCTCTCTCTCTCTCTCTCTCTCTCTCTCTTTCTCTCTCGCATTTGTAATCTAAATGGTTTCTAATATTCTAATTAGATTATTGAGCTATTCTTAAAGCTAAGCAAGCATTATTATCCACACTACACGTAGCTGCAGAACGTAGAACGTAGATTTATTTGCTGCCTATAGCTAAATTTATCACTAATGATCGATTAATTATTTTATTACATAATTTATAAATTATGTGTATATCGGATAAAAAGACAAAACAAATTTTATCAGAAGAAGGTGCTTATCAGTCAACTCTATCCCCTTTCCCCAAATGCCATTTCATTACATTACTACATCTGGGCCAAAAAAAAGCCTGAGCATGCATTTAACAGCCCTGTCCCCAACAGCAGTGCGTAAATGATGCCCCGTCTTTAAAAATCATTTTAATGCCTCTTTGGGTACTTCTTTTTATGTCCTATCATAAATACGAGTTAATCGGGGTTTGTCAAGTACAAAGGGATGAAGATGCATGTCTTTTTTATTTATATTTTATTTCGAGTGGTCGCGCTGAAAACTCTTTGATTCCACGTTCTGTTTTCATTGAGGATCCATTTAGTTAGCGCCATGTGGTTTCTTTGATAGGGGATGAATGCAAGCTAGATGTTTGAGCACAGTTTCATGATTACTGATTATTGACTTTTATGTAATTGATGATATTCAGAAGAATTAGATTGGTTTGGTAGATTTGATATTGAAATAAAATATTTGAACACAATATGCCATTTTATGTTTATTTTAAATAATTGAGCGACTCATTGCAAAGGAGGCAAAATACCGAATCAAGCGATATATACTAACGCAAAAGTGGTTGTGCGACTTTCCTAAAAAATCAACACAACATAGTAACGAGACTCATTTTTAATCACAGTTGATGTACTTTCTATGTCTTTCTTAAAAGATCGCTTAAAAGCAATAAGAGCAAAAATATTGCATAATCTGTGTTCACGATGTCACAATACATGTAATGCGTTTTCCTGAAAACAATAGTTTAACAATTATGAATTCAATGATAACTTCCTGGATGCTAATTATTTGACCTTTACCTTTAAATTTGTTGAAACCTGGTTTTCGGAAAGTACATTCTAGGTCTTTTCCGCATTGTCACATTATGTAGGTTGGATGATGAATTATCTTAGATGTGTCCCATAACAAAGCAACCACCAATTCGACCCCACTCAACAAGACGTCCACGAACGTTGAGTGGACGCCCCACTTTTGGCCCGTATGGAAGTTTTCCAGACGTCTTTAATCGTCGCGGACACAGAGAAGACTTTGCGTCGACGTTATGTCCGAGGATGACGTACGGATTACGTACGTTATACGGACGCCGGGACGTAAAATGACGTCCGGAAAACATTCGTACGGGCCCAAAGTAGGTAGTCGTCTCAACGTCACGTCCGAATGCGACGTTCTATGGACGACCCTTGCCGAGTGGGACATAACAAAGCAACCGCCTATTCAACTAAGGCCAAAGGGTCTTTGACACGTTTAGTGGAAGATTCATGTGGACGTTAGGTAAAGGATCGCACATATTTCAACGCCACTTATCTAATTAGAAGCGGGAATTGTTCCCTGGGGTACATCGTGTTCTATTACTTAGAAATAGCAAGAAATAGGCCCTATAACATCACATTTACTCGTTGGATGAATGCAAGACTAAGGATTTTTCGTATGAGCATTCCAAATTTGTTGGATGCTGCGTTTATCATAGAATCGAAATGTAGTCAATTTACTTTATATATATAGAGCCACAATAAACATACTATATGAGGTCGGATTATACTATGACAATTGCCAACGGTTTTTTTTTGCAGTTTATTTAGCGTTGAATACCACTGCATCTGTATTTTCTCATATAATTTATATTGATAGATAATAGGGGTATAAGATTGCGGTAACGCTCAAAACATTGTTATCTCGAATAGAGCCAATCAAATATTAACCGCATAAACCTGTTTTGGCATATCCCAAATGGCCTCGTTTTCATATAACTTAAGGCGCGAGCCAAACATGTAGCCAGAACTTTTACTCGGCATGGACCCTCACGCACAACGGATTAATGTAGACCTTGGAGACAATGGATCAAAAACAAAAACAATGTTACAATTTAGACAGCAATTTAACGCCCTCTAATGTTGCCTTAATTAATCAAAGCAAAGTTGTAAAAATTCGGGTAATGTTTGTCATTGAAGGTAAGCCCGAATCCAAGATCCTGAATTTGAGCCATCGTTGTGAAGTTTTATTTTCTTATTTTCACTATTTTTAAACTTTGTAGTAGAAAAAGGTTTGCTACGACATTCATATAATTTTATAATTTTATTATATGTAGATATGTGACTGAGATTTAACAAGATGCTCTCTCTTGTGTCAACTTAACACAATTTCGCACATATATTTGGATGGAAACGATGTATTAAACATTTGTCTTATTGTGAATTTAAGATACATTAATATTCACGCTACATGTAGTAACTAAACACGTAAGCTAGACATTTTATGTAACATACATAATTTCAATCGAGGGAAACTTTACATCGCTAACGCATTTTTTGATAAATAGCTTGGATCTCAATAGGCGTTCAAATTGTTAAAGATCTGTAATTTTAGTCATGCTTGACTGCACACGCCAGACATATGAGACGGCTATGCAACTGTTGATCCGGGATTTGGACACGTCAATCCCGCCCATTTCAGCCCCAGTAAGAAAAGACTCTTCGGTCCATCGTCGAGACACAGCGGTCCTCCCGAGAAAATATACTCCGGCCCCTCGATAAAGGACATTTCGGCATCTCGCTAAAAAGACGGTCCATCGTTAAATTACCTCGGTCCCGACTGCTTCGGTCCCTATCGCCTCGGCCATAGAATTAACACTTTTTAAAATATGAAAATAACTGTATTCTTAAGCAAAATGCGAAATTCCTGTTGACCATATTATCCTGTCATCAAGGACACAATGTCACCTCTCACAATATTTACTCGATTCTGACAGATTATTAGTCTTTGTCAACAAAGTGTTTCCTTCTACGGAGCAGTGATCTATTAGTGTTTCCCTCAAGATTGCAATGTGACGAAAATTCCTGAGGACAGTGTTGTTTTGTTGTTTGTTGCTGCAACGAGGGATTTTTTTTTCGGACAAATCGCAGTGACCGGGCGGACTTTTGTGGTGTCGATGGCTGATCAAAACATTTGGTTGGTTGTTATTTACATAGATTCTTTAATATGCAAGGTGGATTGAATGTATAATGTTTGAGTATCGGTTAATTTTGCAGCCTTTTGGCTAGTATTTAAAGAAAAATCGTCATATCTCACGTGATATATTACAAATATAAAATATTTTAAAGTATTGTTATTTTTTTGCAAAATGTGGTGAACAGTTTTTAACTCTTTAACTCATCCATTGTTTTTACCAAATTAAATTATTCATAAAATAGTATAAACTTGTCTAAAGTAAAGAAACATTAACACACTGTGCATTCATACGTACAGGATTGCACTGAATGTGTCATGATGTAATTAAATTGCAATTACCTATAAAATTTGTTATACAATAAAAAAGGAAGGTAAGATTATGAGAAATGGACCAAAGTGCTTGCATTTAGTTACAAATAAAATTCTGTCATCACGCAGATAAATGGTCTATAGCAACAAAACCCATAACAACGAAACCTCGTTTGCGTTCAATGTCCTATTTTGCGTGAACTATTAGTTCCATAACGATCGAACACAGGCCATAATGAGAAGAAACTTTAAGACAATTACTTGGGAACCTTGGATCACTAGCTTTACTTTTTGTTGCTTCATGCTGATTCAGTTATCTAGCCGAATAAGAACAGAAAGGGTACCCAAAAAATACATGTTGCGTTATGTAGGGAAGCGGTCAGATTTGTTGATAGAAATATAACCACTATTTGCACAGTATAAATAATATTATCTCATTCAAATATAAGTTGCATATAAGGCCGCGTTCACCCGCCTTAAAAATAAGTTCAACACACACATTTTGCGCTCTAAATTTGAAGTCACATTTGTATAACAACATAGTAGTTTATCCCTTCTGTTCACCTTTATTTGGGGTGAACGCGGCTTAACTGTTACACCGTAATAAAATTGTATGTATACAATAAAATATGTATAGACTAACCAGTGGACATATCCAACCAGTCAAAAACACTAAATTCATAATAAATATATCACCTTGAAGTGATGCCAATCAACGAAATTGCTCTAATTGTAATTTCAAATAAAGAGTTGTTCTAATTGTTAATATTTGATGCATATGAAATTCATGAGTAACCATTTGAGCACATTCAGAACTCTTTAAGATAGAGACTATAAGCAAAACCACCAAAAGTGACGACTTTTGACACACTGAATAATTTGCCTTGACTGTGTCCTTGTACTGTATTATCTATTTCCTTGACACCCCTTGATTCCACAATCAAATCTTGCAATAAGCACCATTATGTTATGAATGACTTATAGCCAGTCATTGCTTTATGTCTTGCTTTCGTTGCTTTATTGTCTGTGTCTCAGTTCAAAAATGAGTTCAGGGCACCAACCACTAAAAATTGAACCGGCAATTTTTCGTCATTCGTCAACGGGATCTTATCACCTCATTATATCAAATAAAACACTATGTTATCCCTCCTTCTCACCCCTATTCTTCGGCTCTCCCCCAACTGAACGAGCCCTGATTCACTGTCCCACCTATATAAGCATGTCTGGTTGCCCAATTTGGTTTGTATCGATGTCGGTTCGACTGGAAGATTGCTCGAAAAAAAATGTGTTTATTTATGTGACATTGTACCGATATTTCTGCATGAATTGTTCTTTTTTGTACTTGATTATGAAATGGTGATAAATTTCACCGTGACCCTTAAATACATGTTGGTATATGTTTGTAAAGAATACGTTTTGTTGCGTGTATTTTTTTAAAATAAATTTGATGATATTTCCATCGGGCCACCCCTCCTCCCATGGTTATCTGAGTTTTTCTCCTATCTCCATCGCCCATCTCTCTTACTGTATTATCAAATGTCTTCACTATACACAATTTAAATACTATTTCATTATTTTAAATAACCTATAATATGTAGCATCCTCTGCTTAGCAATACAGTCAGTGATCCTGTATTTCAGAGTTCAAACCGATCAGTGCATGTCCATCAATCGTCAAATCAGACCGCGAACCACTGGTTTAACATATGACAACATACACCAATAGATTCCCTTCCTACGTTCCAAAATTGATGAGGCTTAGCGTTCTCCGAGAAGTGAGCTTTAATCGTGCACCATTTAGCCGTCCGCTCTATGAATAGATGGCGTACGTCATAATTTGCTCGGAAGTACGATTTGGCCCTTTTGTTTTATAGCGATATTGTTGTATTACTGTGTTACTGAGGTGTGTGCCTCTGAACTTTGTGGAATCCTTGCTCGTGATTATAAGAGTACATGGGTTTGACATATTTTCCAGTGGACATGGTTGCTATTTTTAGCTATGATATAATAAACTACTGAAGATCAAGACTATTCATTTATTATTTCAGTGTGTGTAGTTAGCCTCAATTTAGATTCATTAGTGTTATTTTCACAAGGGCAAGGGAAGGGTTCGTACCCGATGCAAAAGCTTCATTTCAATCAATTCAGTAGTACTCAACACACCACCTTAAATGATTTTCAACCCATTATTTTATTATTCATCATATATTGCATGTATGAACATATATCATATTTGTTTTTTTGTATTTAGTTTAAGAGCTATAAAAAACCTTTAGGACCCTTTTCAATACGTCTTCACATCCCCCGTTTCAAAAGGCAATGACAAAAACGACACAATAACGAATTTACTGTCACACCTAATAAAATGAGGGTCTGTAAAAATGTATCGTCTCTAACTGCATAACATGACCCGAATGAGGACTAGTAAAAAAAATAAGGGCATTACCCTTGACTTAAGCAATGTTTCTTATACGAAGTGTCCTCAACCCGATACGACATTGTATAATAATAAGCACACACAGAAAATGCTAGGAGAAAAAAGATCGCAATCGTAATTACTTTTCGATTTCTTTACGCGCCGTGATTCTTATTCGAGTCGGTGTAACCTTAGTTGTGGTTAGAGAACAACGAATGTGTTCGTGTTAAGGGAGTCAGAGTTATTTTATTTATTTTCATATTTTCAGAATATGTTACATTGGATTTTGGAAATTTTGATATTTTCTCATTTTTCATCAAACTTCTATTTGCATGTATTTGATATATACTTTAATTTTATTATTTAAACGATATGTATTAATTAGTAATCACCATATTCGTTAAATGAAGAGTAGTTAAAGTAAAGAATGCTGTTTTATCTATTTTCATCAGTTTTATTTTAACATTATTCGATTCTGGTTGGTTTAGAATGATCTTATCATGCTCCCATATCAAAAAATCGTAATTTAATCGCTGTGGAGTTAAACACTGTGATGACATAACAACAGTTAAAATAATGTGCCTTTCGGGGATTGCGCTCATTTTCTAATTACTTCGAACCTATAAACAACATCAAATATCAAGTTATTACATCACTTATCATCAAAGGGTATCGCAATGGTTTTGTACTCAAGTATAAATGAATAATTATCAATTAGTCAAAATATACTATCAATCAGAATGTTGTGTGACTTATTGAGTAATGGGTGAGTAATTCAAATGATGCAAACCCACTGGGTGTGATTCGGTATTGCAAGATCATTTCAATATTCACCTAGACTCTATATCTGTTTAAACTTCTAAAATTAAGCTTGTTGAAAACTGTTAAACAAAGTATGGGTTTGCGTGTCTTTCTTTGCGCCCTCCTTCTTCAAGAACCATGAAATAGGGGTTATAGCTAGCTTGGACTATTTGTAAGTAGGTGCTGGCCTATTGTGTCATTTCAGGAAAAAATATTTTCGGAGTGACCTATTAGATACAGAGGACGAAAGCCATTTCAGTTTTAGAATCCATCATTACAAAACTTAAAGGGTTATTCAGGAAGGAAATGCATTTTAAGCGTTGAGGGCGATATAACTAGCGCTGCAATAAACACGCAGACACCATTTATGGACCATTTCAAATGCCTCAAGAATTTATAGAAATATTATTGTAATATGATTAAATGTGAACTGCGATTTAACAATTCGCCGTCAAAATCGCTAATCGTAAAACTGCGCCTAAGAACAAGTTGAATAATATTTGAATGAATACAATAAACACAAATGCTGAACTTCATTCATTTTCATGTATGCGCACCGAAATGTACACATCTTACCCTATGCATCGAATATCACTCCACCCAAAACCAAACGCATTTATGAACATGAACCACTCATACCCTATATCCAGATGCCATTTCTTTCCCAACCATTCACCCATTGATGGTCTATCGCTATAGTGCAACGGAGAAATTTGTTGCTCGTTAAGTTGGCATATCATCTAACTAATAACCGTCTCAATGTGTCTTCTGAATAGGGAAATACTCTTGCACATGGCATAACACCCTACGTTCTTGGACTACAAAGACTTTGTGAGACGCAAATGGAGCTCCCATGTTTGCGTCATACTGCCTTAACGCAGTTAACAGTTTGTGTACTGATTGTTTGATTAGACGTAACCTTCATATTTGAACATGTTTCATTTAAATATGTTAAAATCTGCTTAACTTCGAGAGTAGGTAGAACCTACATTCCTTTTTATCAGGCAAATGTTAGCATCATGCGGTTTCTAGTTTGTTACCGGAAGAATCCGAAATATATTTTGTGTTAAGGCAAACAACAGAGGCGAATGCATCCAATATAGCGAATTTTCTATAGCGTTGACACGAAAGGTGAAAATATACAATGGCCTTGTGCGTCAATTTCCAAACGAAGTGGTTATACTTTTCTTTTCGTTCTGGATCCCCATGATGATAATTATATTACTATATTTAACAAATCAATTTATCTTAAAGGTATGTTTATGATTTTTCGCGCGGAAAACCAGTGTTGAATACAAAAATGCTCATATAATTTATGTGTTTATTAGCAAATTTATTTTGGGTGGTTCTATGGGTACCTGGTGTATCAATGCATGTATTAAACTAAAAAAATCCACAAGTTTTTACAGAAAAAAAACATTTTAATACCTTTTTCTCAAAATCACTTTGCCGCGTCAGAAAAATACCCAGGCGAAAACGCGACACTCGAGACAATTCTATTCTGGTCAAAAATTAGGTGATTTCCAAA
>LQRL01155553.1:1088-14606 GCA_001703475.1 Hydroides elegans
ATAGGTATTGAATGAATTCATTAGGCGAGGGGATCAATTTTATCCACGAACGCTCTTCGATTCGCGATTATCCCAGTGTGCAGATCACGCCCTACTATTGTTCATTTTAGATACGCGACTGTGCTCAGGGAAACGTCTGTGCTCAGGGAAACGTCGTTGCTCAGAGAAACGGTGCGTCCAAAGAATTGTTTCTTTGCCAGAGCAAAACTATTTCAACGATTTGTCAAACCTGGAGCAAACATTTTCAACACATTTCGATTCGATTTGTGATTCGGTGCATGTCAATTTAATGCATGACAATTTAAAACATCAAAATACACCATTTCCTTCTCTAAAACAACACAAAAACAAAGTCAGGTTGCATCATTTAACAGGATAAATGTTTCCAAAAGAAATATAGAAATAAAAAAAAAAACAACTTGGGTGAGTTGACCAAAAACTTGGGTGAGTTGACCAAAATATTTGGGTGAGTTGACCAAAGCACTTGGGTGAGTTGATCACAACTTGGGTGAGTTGGTTTTTAGGTGAGTTGTCCGACATCATTTTAACTGAAACTTTTTAAGCAATGAATACCAAAAAACCAACTCACCGAAGTTGTGACCAACTCACCCAAATAGTTTGATCAACTCACCCAAGTTTTTAGCCAACTCACCCAAGTTTTTGGGCAACTCACCCAATTACAAAATGACTTTCGGGAGTTTTTTTCTTGTTACCCTGGTAAGATATGCATTTGAATTTATCACAATTCATTTCTTTAAGTAATCGAGCAGCAAACAATGAATTTAAAGCTTGTATTGAGTAGAGACGCTTTACTATCCGCAATGTCCCTACGAAAAAATGGACACTTTAATATTGATGAAATCTCTGATGTAAACATATCTAAATCGATAGTCGTATAAATATATATCAAAACCCAATATATAAAAATACGGACTATTTTTTTATGCAATGTGAAACAAATACTTGGGTGAATTGTCCAAATATTTTGGTGAGTTGTCCAAAATAATTGGGTTAGCTGACCATGTCCAAGACTTTGGGTAAATTGACCAATTTTAATTTGGGTGAGTTGGTTTTTGGGTGAGTTGTCGTGATACCATACGCTTATTTCATAAGGATGTCGGGCGATTTATTATTTTTTGCACAGATAGTGCGTCAAATACAACCGCCTAATCTAAGAAATTCTTCATGAGCACATTTTTGACGTGGCTGGTATGCTGGAAGTGGACGTGGACCAGCTGGGCAGATGCAATATAAAATGGTTTCCGAGAGTGTCAGTGGGGTAACGTCATCTTTAGAACGGTTGATATATTTGTTTTGATTGATTAAATTTGATTAGTTTGTTTCTTTTATATATCCGCTTTTGAAAAAATGTCATCAAAATTAATAAAACCCAGGTGAGTCTTCTTTGAGTTAGGTATAAAGAGTGGATTTTTGTACATGCGTCGATTTATTATAATACAAGTGTAAACAAAAAACTTAATATGATGTAATAATAATTATAGTATATCCTTTGTAATTAACATGAAATCTATAGAATGGTTACAATTATCATAAATTAAGATACAAATTATAAGTACCATCTTTTATTTAGTAAATTAATGGCCAGTTCAATCACAGATATGCCTGAATTTGTACTATAAAGTGTGTGCTTTTGATTATTAAAGTGATATAAGTTACTAATATTTATATGATATAAAGGCAGTGAAGGGTATATGTAAGTTAACTAAGTATGGACAGCCACTTGTTACAACGCCAACTCATACTTTACTAACTCAGCAACATTTACCTCTATCATTATCATTAATTGCACACCCCAATGTATTTGTATTTTCATCAAAACTATACCCAAACAACCTAAACTCCTCTGCATATCTCTTCTTAAGCAGTTTCCTATTTTCGAGGCTTATTTCATTTAAAATCGATAAGGATTTCTTTCCGACAGGCTGCTTTGACTGATGTTCAATGTTATCACCGATGATGTTCTTTGCTGATATCGAGAGGGCGCTGATATTGCGGTCTAGGACTCGGAGGATCGGTGGAGCGTCGTGGGTCATCGTTTCTGTCCGAATGATGTAGTCGTATCTAGAATAATGAAATAAGATAGAACTGAAGACATTGTAGACAAGGCTAGTTAATTCTTTCAGATTGATCAGGCGCGGATCTAGAAAATATTGAACCTGGGGGCGCAACTGTATAAATTATCAGGATGAACAGGGGGGCGCAAATTTATTTTTTTGTCTTACATATAAGGGCGAACAGGGGGAGTGCGCCGGGTGATTTATATGGTAAATCCGCGCCTGTTGCTTGAAGATTTGAAGGATTAAAATGTGAAACTGAACCAACAAGGATATCAAACTGGTAATTGTGTTCAACTCCACATAATATTTTCATAAAATGATGAGTGTTTGGTCATAATTTAACATACATAGACACACACCCAACCCCCTCTTAAATTAAACATCTTTGGCGTCCCGGTAATTATTGGAAATAGTAATTATATTATAGGAGCTGCACCTGAAAATTAAAAACGTTTAAACGTTATTATATATATTCAAAAGCACCATGTTTATTTTTATTGTAATAAATAGACACAAAAAAATCTTCAAAAATATATATTTTATTGAAATGTGCAACAATATAATTATTTCAGGCATTGAAAACAAGTTGGTAACCGGTATACTACCCCCATGAAATTCCCCCATGTTCAAAGAGGAAGTGTTCCTTCATCCAAAACATGTTTTCTCTCAGTTTACATTCCTTTGTTATCGACACATCATTATAATTAAATGAATTAGTTTTAACGCACTTTATTGAGCAAGGCATACACTTATAGGCATACGTCTTCCAATGCACATCTTCCTTTAGATCATATCCATGTTTTGGTGTCTTTGAATGCAAAACAAAATTGGTAAAATTAACAAACGAAACTGTCTGTGACTTAGATGTAAATGGCACATTCACAAACTGAAGAACTGTTTGTCTTGACTCAAGCAACCAATCATAATGAGCATCCCGTTCATCAAATATCCGCGCCATTTTATCATAATACGCCGATACAAATCTCTCGATGGGATTGCGCACAACCATGAATTTCGTATACCCGTCCAATGCCTCAGTTGAATCGACTTCTCGAAGACCGCGCTCGCGAATAGTAGCCGGGTTGTGGGCGCCCGATGGCTTAGTCATGTTTCTGCCTTTCTTTGTCGATGTCATCATCAGTATTTTCCAAGTGGAACTCGCCACCTTAGGAATGTCACAAAAGGCGAGCATATGTTCATCATCGACCAACAAGGTGGCAGTGCCCCTTGGTTCATGGGATTGTGAGGCGCAGTATCTAGCTATATGCGTCTTACGGTCGGATTGCCTACAGACTCCGATGAGAGCTGAAGCAGGTCCGATCGGTTGGATTTCAAAGTTTTTAGTCTTATTCGATTCATTTTTTATAAACTGATTGATAATTAGTATAACTATAAAATTTAATGTACATAACATAAACATTATCCTTTTTATATGCATCTCCATTTTTAATAATGTTGCATTTGACATTGAATTGATGCTATCAGTGTCTTGCCCTTGACTTTATTTAGTCAAGATAAAACGCGCCACTTGAGCCTATAGTTATCAGTTTTCGTGGGATGCAAGCTTTATCTTAAAATATTGGAAAATCGAAACCTAGTGTAATTCTAAATTTCCTCAAGTAAGATGCTGTGTTCGCATAGGTCATTTTCGTATTGTCAGTTTTTTTAAAAATATAACTTCATATAGTGGAATGTATATCATTCCTGGCAAATGAGAGCGGTTGAGAGGGCGATAACTGTAAACTAATGATAATTTATTCCTTGAAACACAATTCACTTTTTAAAATTTATTGAGTTGTCGCGCCTAGTGTTTCTCTGTTGATCGGAACGATACTTTCCGATACTTAATTACGATACTTTATAACCTGGTATTTGTTTTCATCGTATATATTAATATACGTCGATTAAATATGAATCACTGCAATTTGCGATCGTTCCGTAACTTTTCAAACGGACAGAAACGTAGGCATCAACCATATATTTTTTTGATATTTTATATTAGAATGAAAGATTCATTCAGGGGCAGGCAGCGGAGGAATCGCACAGAATTATTGGGGCGCTGTCTTTATGGCATTGGAATAAATGACATTTGTTAAATATACAAGTATAAATTATAAATTGATGGTAAAGCGCATAATGACGCGCTTTTTTCTTCAAGTGAAATTGGTATAAAAGAACATACGCTTTCGAGCTTTCGAGCATTTTTGGACCTGTTTTGGTGGTCACGCCTTAACTCCAAGGCTGGCGACAAGTATAACTTTTTATTAATTTGGATCGATCCTGATGTTTACTCACATCGAATTTGTGTCCTGGGAATAATAAAAGAATTATATGCAATATATCACAATCGAATTAAATTGTAAAGTGAGAATATATGTCTGAAATGAAGATGGAGAATAGCTTTTATGTATTCCAATATTGTAAATGCGTTCTCAAATTTTATTATGTTTTTTTTTTCAAACTTGTTGAACAGTTTTGTTTTTAGTTTTGTCCTACGATGGGGGATGGTCCAGTGGGAGTTGTAGGGGGAAGGGGGGGGGGGTTGTCCAGAGGGAATTGTCCAGGGGGAATTGTCCTGTTCTTAATAATAAGATGTGACAAGTTTATTTCAAGTGATTGAATCCCTGGTGGAAAAGCCATGGTCTTTTTACTGTTTATATTTCCAGGACGATTGCGATGAGCATACAATACGTATTCCTCCTTATTCATGGGTTGACGATGCAAAGCGGTAGAGAAATGCCTGGGCATACAAACATTTGATTTCAGGAACTCGCGACGTTTGAGAACTCAACAGGCGACGTTCTTATTTCTCGATTAAGTGAAACGATAACTAACATGTATATCACCAACATCATCCAAACAAATTTACATGCCTATTATGTGCAATTACTTACTCTATTGAGCAAGGTTGACATCTATGAGCGTATTTTTTCCAATGATAGCCGTCCGCGAGACCTCTCTTCGATTGAGACCTCTTTTTCGTCGAAGTCATCATGATTATTTTTCAAGTTGAACTCACAACTTTCGGAATAAAACAATAGGCAAGTTTATGCTCGTCGTCGACTAATAATGCCACTCTTCCCCTTAGGTTTCTGAGCCGTTGAGGAGCAGTATCTTGCTACATAGGATTGACTTACTGTTTGGCTGCATACTCCAATATTTGATTCATTGATAAACGATCGATAATCGTGATAAATGTGATGCATGTACTTCATGTATATACAGTAGACCACGGTTAAATTGAACACGGATAATTTGAATTTCGGTATAATTCGAACTGTTTTATCGGTCTCGACAACAAAAGAAGTGTCCGGTCATTTAAGGTTAATGTTTTTTCATTGTATCTAAGGTGAAACCAAATAAACATGTTGAGTAGTTTCAGTTACGTTAGTTATAGCCGGTCTTGCAAACCTTACAATCTGGAATCCGTTTGACGATTATCTCGTTCGCTTTATCGAAGGGCAAAGAAACATTGATTTCGATCATCATTCTATGAGTATCGGAAGAAGAGGAAAAGCGCTACGTTTTATTAATAGTGACTAGTAACTTTCTCGTGACTCAAGAGAAATTCTCAAGATGGTGAGATTATAATTGATTAATAAGCGACATGCGTCGCAACGAACATCGTAAAATGTCGGAAAAACGCGTTTTTGACGCTTAAATACGAAAACAGATTTAATACCATTACACAATAAAAGCGGTATGATATTAAAATAGCTCACATGCTCTTTATTCTGTAAATTGCACTTTGAATTCCATTTGCTTCATAGCCTAGCAGTAATTGTCGAACAAACTAGGTAAAGTTTAAAAGGTATAATTTAACCTGGTTATATTGACGAGGCGTTCGAACGAAAACTGTCATTGTCAATATTATCTTCAAGGGTGCGTGGAATGGAAAAAAATATACCAAAAGGCCATGGTTGTGCTTGTTTGCTATAAATACGATGTCGCGAAATGCATATAAAATACGCTCGATATGGTTGCGGTTTCGATTATCGATTATTAAGTGAATACACTTTAAATAGGTTAGAGCATTGTAATCTAGAGTCACGAGTTATAAGTAACAGTTTAACTGTCATTTCAGCCGCACAATCACTCTAAAATCGAGAAGGATACTTCGATCTGTTTATCGAGGCATACGCATGTGTGCACCATTGCTACGAGGATAGGGCATGGAAATCGGCCATCAGGTTGTCTTAGACATGCACGAAACATGCATGAAACTTTTTTATCACTGGAAGACTTAAGCAAAGGATTTACTTAAGGTTTACTTAACGTGATTTTGCGATTTATAACGTTCTTCGAAGTATCTAAAACATAAGCGAAACGTAATTTTCAAAACTGTTGTAAACCAATTAATGGAGCATTCAAAAACCAGTGAATGCGTCATTTGACATTTTTAATCAGGTTTTTGAACAATTGGCCCAAAGCTGGCACTTCCGGTGCCTTTGGTCGGGTCATTCGCGAAATATCTTATTAACTACAGCCCACTCGGCAAGATGTCCACGGACGTTGAGCGGACGCCATACTTTTGGCCCGTATGAAAGTTTTCCGGACGTCCTTATCCGCTGCGAATTTTAGAAAAGACGTTGCATAGACGTCGCGTCCGAGACGGACGTATACATTACATCCTACGGACGCCGCGACGTGAAACGACGTCCGGAAAACGTTCATACGGGCCAAAGTAGGTCGTACTCTCAAACTGACGCCCGAATGCGACGTACTATGGACGACCCTTGCCGAGTGGAAGGGACCGCCGAAACATGCTTGAATGTTTGAGTATCCGACTAAAGAGTCCAAATGTACCAATTACCTGTAACATTTCTGGCAAGATATTTCAAACATCCATAAAAATGAATCTTAGAGGGTTCGTTACTCGCTATTTTGTTCGTTCATTTTCAAGAGTTCGCATTCATCACTTTCTTAGCAGAACATAATAATAATAATGTAGATAGTATTGAAAATACTATCTACATTATTATTAATATTATTATTATGGAATGTACATTTCGTCATTGTATTTCCATTCTAACTTAACCCAATTTAGAAGCCGAAACATTATATGTACACATTCGAGTTCGAACTTCTTGAATACTTGGAACTGTTCAAAATCTTGGACATGGATGAGCAAACAAGGAAGATCCACCAAAAGAATCAATATTTTCACGAATACAAATTATAGAATGCTCTTGTTTTAATGTTGTTAAAAGTGGTAGGTATTTATGTTTAATCAGAGATGCATGGGAATTTATTTATTTTTACAAACTCGGTGTATGCGGTAGTCTCAAGTGCAATCAAGATTCGGGAAGGGAAAATAATATTTCGTCATTGTGGACAAACACTTAGGTTAAAATATGACATTAAGATAAGAATAGATCACAAATCAATATAATAGCCTAGTAAAACGGTGATATATTATACTTTATTGCAGTAAGGCTACATAAAATTGTCTCACAAAGACATATATATATATATTATATGACCACTACTTGAATCACAGTTTTTCGTTTATTTTGAATTATGTTGCATTATTAATTACATTCGCTAAATTTTTCAGTCAATGTCAACATACGTCTCGCACAAGACATGAGCAACATCAGTACTACCCTGTCGGCGCTTGATTGTAGAGAAACCTGGACAACAAGCACACGTTGTGGCCGATAGCTGAGAAGTTACCGACGGAAGTTCAAGAGTTATGGGTCCGTAAGGCCCAGGATCTACGTCAAAGCGGAGAAAAGCCCACCTTCAACTCCCTTTGCATTGGTTGAGGACGAAGCAGAGGTCTCCAATAGCTACTTTGGACGCGCGTTCAAGTAAAAGTTAAGCGCCTCGCACCAAAGCCAGAGAGGCAGTCATGGCCAGCGAAACCGTTCGTCTACAGTCATGGCGACATCTGCAGCTGAAAAGCCTCCATCCGTGGACGAAGTAGATGATGTCCAGCCTGCGATGGACCCTGTGTTGGGTTAGCAACTTGCCACACCTTCATGGGGATGTCCGTGAGGCAGCGAAAACAAGTGCTTTTCAAAATACGAGGGTGTTTTAACTGTATCAAGTCGGGACACTTCACCGATAAGTGCCAACATCCAAAGGGATGTATAGTTCCACAATGTCCACACAAGCATCACGCTTTGATGCACGAATGGACAAGCCCATCGGTCACAGTATCGGCAACAAGCAGTTCCTCTGACTGCTATCTGGGTATCGTTCCAGTTACAATAGAGGCTAGATGCAAAGTGGTACACACTTACGCCCTCCAAGACAACAGATCCCAGAAGACGCTGTGCAGAGAGAGTCTGGCCGAACATCTCAGTCTGTCAAGACGTCAAGTGAAGTTCTGCGTCAACAGAGTCAATGACAAGACGGTCGATTAGCAGGGGCAACAATTAGATCTAACAGCGCGGCCTGTGAGCGGCGGCCCCGCCATTCAACTCAAGGAGGCATGGACAGTGAACCAACTTCCCGTGGTTATCAGTCATATGACCACTGCTGGAGTGATTCGCACTTGGCCGTATCTAAGAGGGGTGAAGGCACCAGGAAGAGCGAATGGTGTGGTAGAGCTGCTGATTGGCACATACGTCCAACCGCCCATGTACCTATAGACCTACGAAGCGGAAACATTTCCGAGTCCTACGCGGTCAAGACGGCCTTGGGTTGGGTGGTACGGGGTCCACGGAAGGTATCTCTAAGTCCAAGGAACGGTGTCCTACGAGGTGCGGTGATCGGGTGCACAAGCGTGCGCATACAGACGAGCCAAGATCGGCGCCACACGTGTGACGCAGACTTTTCAGAGGTGCCTGTAGCCGCTACAATAACCTCGAAGGAAGATAAACATGCCCTACAGACGATGGAGTCGACTCTCCCTATACAGGAGAGACACTACCCACTCGCGCTTCCACGGCGCAATGAGAAGGCAACTTCACCGAAGAACCTTCCACAGACCAAACAGCGCCTTAAGGAGTTTAATAGGCCCTCGGAGAAGGATACCATTAAATGTGTGACCACGATCTCGGACAAAATATACCAAGGCCATATGGTACTGACGGAAGAAGACCCGCTAGTGACGGGAGCAGACGCACAAGTGACGCACGCAGAACTGACAGTGACGGGAGCAGACCCACAAGTGATGGGAGCATACGCGCAAGTGACGCATGCAGACGGGCAAATAAGACGCTAAAGTCGACGATGAAGTGACGGAGGCAGACGCGCACGCGCCAGAAGCAGACGCGGAGAAGACGGAGGCAGACATGCAAGTGGCGGAAGCGGACGCGGAAGCTGAGGATAGACGCGTTAGACTTAGGCGTGCGGTTGTAAATTTCGTGGATCAAGTCTGGGATTCTGGAAGCTGGCACTCCAGCGGGGGGAGTGTTAGATCCATCGAGAGCATTTTGCACGAACCCCACGAACTGTACAAAGGTCATTTAGATAAGAGTAGTTTACACAGTAGTTTCGCGCGTAGCAGATGATTCGCATATGATTGCCTATGCCTCAGCAGTGAGCATCTGTTTACTCCATCGTTGACCGCGCCGTTCCCGCTTGGCCGACCGCTTCATAAAATACCCAACCTTTAACCCCAAAGCATCTATGATAAGCGCCTGAGTATATAAGATATTTTTTCTCGGTGTGGGCGCTCATAATTCTAAGTTAAATCAGAGGATATAGATGCGTATATGGAGTGATCGAATCAGGGAAAACGTGGCCAACGATAATATAATTTGCTGGAAAAACTAGATAAAAACGCAATAATTGGCAAGTAATTTAATTGATTTTGATTTAATATTGTTCCTTTCATATATGTTTTATACTCGTTTATTAGTAGTTTTTCGCGCCTTGATCGCGCACGCTTTAGTTTCAAGTTGAACATAATTTCATATTATCCTTTAATGATCCATAATCAGTACAGATCATGTCGATTGCTACCAAAAATAAACATTATTTGCTTGACGTTGTCATTTCTAGTGTGGAGTATATATTTTCTAATAAATATGTGTTGTAGCAATACAATAATATTTGAGCATCGTCATTTTTAATTTTCAGTTTCATAAATTGTACTTGTCATCTCATTCTATGTAAAATAGGGAGTGGTTAAAAAAACTGGTCACTTGTTCGAGTTGTTTACTTACTGGTAATGCGCATATGTGGCCTACTTGTTGATATACAAATTATAAGAAAAAAGTGTGAGGTTTAATCTTTTCATGACATTTGATTAACTAATTCTCCGAAACAAATACTGTTACAAAATGTTATCCAGTATATTTGTTACATAGAATCTGTGAATATATATAATAAATGTATGCTGGGAGAATTTGTGCAAATTTTTTGAACATATATTTGTATATCACAAGACGATTACAAACTAATTAGAGCACGCTCCCACCCTATTTTGAAAAGAGGGATATATTGATGTATCCGTTTAAGATATGAGTAAAAACTCTAGGCTTACTCACACGATGCATGTCGACATGATATAGACGATCATCACCGTTAAAAGTTGATGGTCTCCTCTCTCGAAACGCTAAGGAATATTTTTTGTTCATGTGTTCAAGTTATAAAGCAACGAAATGAAATACACTTGTATAGCTAAATATGAAGACTAAATAACCCGTTTGGCTGAATAGTTCGTGAAATGAATACCCAAAAAATCGTATTTGAGCTGGAAGCCTTAATGCGCGTTCACCCAAAATAAAAGCGCATAATTATGGGTAAACAGAGGGGATAAACTACTGTGTATTTATACAAATGTGACTTCAAGTTTAAAGCGCAAAATGCGGGGTTTTGAGCTTTTTTGGAGAGTTTGAACGCGGCCGTATGTTCATTTTCTATTCTTAATGTCATAAAGTGATAACGCATCCGCCGTGAAAGTTCCCAATTATAAATTTATCATTATTATCATACAAGTACTCACTTTATGGAGCAAGGTTGACACCTATGCGCGTATCTCCTCCAGTGTTGGTCGTTCGTGAGAGCGTGGTTTGCGTGTAAGATGAAGTTCGTAAAATTGTTGAAGCTGACAGTGGGCAATTCGGTTGAATATGACGCCTTTGCAAATTGGAGAACTTTCTTTCTCGACCGAAGTAACCAATCATAGTGGGCATCGTGTTTGTCGAATATTCGTGCCATTTTGTCATAATATGCTGACACAAACCTGTCTATGGGATTTCGCATGATCATGAATTTAGTATAACCCTTTAGTTTGCCCAAAGAATACTCTTCTCGAAGATTTCGAGCTCGAATCGCTTTTGGACTGTGGGCGCCATGCGGCTTTGTCATATTTCTTCCTATTTCAGTCGATGTCATCATTACTATTTTCCAAGTGGAACTCGCAACTTTAGGAATGAAACAATAAGCGAGTTTATGCTCGTCATCGACTAAAAATGTCACTCTTCCCTTAGGTTTGCTCGCTTTTGAGGAGCAGTATTTTGCTATATGGGTTTTACGAACCGTTTGGCTGCACATTCCGATATCCCCAGATTCCACGTTTATAGGTAGAATATCGTTATTTGGCAATAGTTGTTTATCCGAAGATCTAGATGCATTTTCTATTGAATTAATAGAAATAGTCTGTTGCTTTTGATATAATAAATTGTCCTTTTCATTTTCAATCGTTAATTTCACAGCAATTATCATTAGCACAAATGCACTACATACACTATATATTGCTCTGTTGAATGTGCATTCCATGTTCCATGGCGCCATATTGAATTTAGTAGTTTCTCAATGTAGATTTATCCAGGTAAAGACAGTGTAAATTCTTGTTTTGGACGCTGTTACATGAATTGTAGAATGAAAATATGCAAATAAACGCTACCCCATTTTAGTATAGATTTTCCATATAATGGCACGTGGATCGAACATGTTAAACATTGCTAGTTTACCGGACCCCATTTTGCCTTCTGCCATATAAAATAATTGAGCAGTTTTTTCTATGTATATTCACCGTAACAAAGCATTGCTAAATCTTTTTTTTTCGGTGATCGTATATTATTTTAACCACTTAACATAACTTTGTCCTAACAGTTCCGCATGACCAATAACAGCAAATTTTAAGCAAATAAAACGTTACCCCGTGTTAAGAATAGATTTTCTAGACAGGGACATGCAGTTCCAATATGCACATGGTATTCATGTTAAACTGCATTGTTCGTCCTGTATTTTGAAAGGTTGTTGAGAAGGATTATCCAACATAACGCTTCTATATTGAAGGTCACCCAACGATGCAGGTTTAACACCATAAACGACGCTATAACAAATAATGTACATTATAACAAGCACAATGCGACGAGAAAAAATGATAAACGATCTTTTAGCTTTTTTGCAGATTATTGAATAACAATTAAACTTATTTTCACAAATAACCAAAGTATTTAATTTATTTTGGTGATCGCTGAAATGAGGCCAACGATTTATTTATATCTGTACTCAAAACAGTTAACATACCTGCTTACTCACAAGTTATCTGTTGCAATGTATAAAAATAGTTAATTAAAAAATAAAATAAAATACATAATACACAATGCTGGTTAAGGAATACCATATTTAGGTTTAATATTGATTTCAGCCTATATTATATTTATATGTATACTCATGATGGGATCTAACAATTTGTTAATCATATCCCACTCGGCAAACAACTTCCTAAGAACGTCCTGATCACGTAGTTTTACTTCCCGACGTCCGCGACGCAAATAGGACGTCGCTACGATGTAAAGTATGAAACGTCCCGTCATTGCCTTTAAATGACGGGTTAACGACGTGTTTTTATGACGTGACTAATCAACATGTCCGTATAACGTTGCTAATTAGACGTTGTCGCGACGTGTTATTAAAGTCGTACTTGTAACGCTGTAAATATGACGTGACCTTCACGTCGCAATATGACGTTGTAAGGACATTATATACTGGTCATGACGTGATTCGACGTTACCAAGACCCCATTAAAAACCAATTTACCAATTAAACGTATTGTCAATTAGCATTGCGAATACCCCTTCGAATTTTTAGTTTGATAATCGTCGCTTATGGTTCAGATGAATATCTATTATTTTCGCCAAAAATGTACATATATGATATTCATAAGAAATATATTTTAGATTCTTTAAATAAAAATGGGCGGGCAATCTCAATAACGTCAGGAAAATGACGTCCCTAAAAAAATCAAACATAACGAAATGCGGATCACTTAAGAACGTCGCATTTTAGGTCTTTGCGGACGTCTTTCAATGAACGTCCTCTCGGTGTCAGATTTTGACGCGAAACGACGTCTAAAAACAACGTCCGGCAAACTTTCACCTGGGCTCATGTAGGACCAAGAAAGGACGTGCGTAAATGACTTCAGACGGACGGGAATAGGACCAAACTTTGCCGAGTGGGTATCTGACTTCAAGCATAAGTGCTCTCTTCAATGAAGAGCACACCACCCCCCCCCCCCCCCGGCCCCCCCCCC
>LQRL01155563.1:21345-36001 GCA_001703475.1 Hydroides elegans
TATATATTTATTTAGATCCTCTTTACGGCTTAAGGTTTTCAACAACAAAAAAAGAAATTCGCAGGTATTCTTAAAAACAACGCAGCACCCCATCCATCTTTTCATATATGTCTTAGAGTAAACGGTCACTTGCTTAAAGAGCACCCATTCGGCTTTAAGACCTACTTGACAAAAAAATGAAATACACAAATAGGGTCTGTCGTCGGTAATCCCATACGAGAGGGATTAGCTCCACTCACCCCACCCACATCTGGGCAAAATGTGAAATGTGGGGCCATTCAATATATGTTTTGTGTATATTTGAAAAAAAAATGAGAAGAATGGAAAATTAACTCATTTCAATATGTGCCTGAGCTTGTATTGATGCTAATAAGAAATCCTCGTTTTAAGATTATTTTTGGTGACTTTGACCGAATATCCTAATCCGTTAAGGATGCTTATTGTGTTTAAACCGGATTTAACTTAACCGAAAATATGTGGGTGTGCTAGTTTCAAATAAAGCAATATTTTGAACTTATTTAGTCTTCAGAAACATCTATATACCATGCCCTGTGAAATGATTTCTACAATACTAATGATAATGATTAAAACATTTTCAACATTTAAATTCCAATTTAATTGCACTTGCATTTAAATCACCCTTATAAATGATAAATCCTGCATTTTGTCTCCAGGTTTGAGCTAATAAAAGCTCTCTGATGTGACTAAACCACTTCTAAAATCTTACATTTCAGTTAGTTTATTAGAAAAAGCAAAACCTCGATAGAACCATCACTTTATTTGAGTCATGAGTTGGAAAACCATTTTTGACTTGAACTACAGCTAAAAAACAATTCTATTCAAACTACCTAAAACCATGAAACATACACATATCTTTTCTCTAACTCAAACTGACAGATGTAGTTATAGAAACACATAATCAACAACTTGTATCCCAACAACATAACTATCCCTTACAATCCAATCAGCACACATATGAATTATTACCGAGACAACGTAGTAAAATTGTTCTATAATAAGACGTTTCGGAAGAGGGACGTTAGGCTTTGAAAGGACGTCGGTGGTAGGTAGCCAGAGGGGAAAGAACAGTGGACAAACAAGCCATTAGAAGATGGGTTCACCGGGTGTTAAATTACAGTTCTGTACCCTAACATCGTCCTCTAAAATAATCAACGCATTATGCCTGGTTAGCGTTTACCCTTTTCCACGTTTTAACCCTAAGGCACTGCCCATTAAAAACACGACTTTTGAAGTTTTGGAAAAAGGGGGGAGGGAGCCGACTCGTGGACAGATAGCTTCTTTCACATCCTGTCAAAGATATCACCCCTCGTTTTTTTTTCGAATTTTACACACAATTACTCTTTCTGAAATCATTAAAAAGAACCTGATTATATAGCAATAGGGACATACACTATGGGGGTGGACAGTATAGGTAAGTCATCATATATATGATAAAGCAACCCAATATAAGATATGAAAAATGGAACAATAAAGGGAACCCCTTTCAGTCTTGTGCCAGGAAATCAAGATCACTCTAATTGGTAAGTTGACTTCTAGGGAGAGCATTTCACCTGGTCCCCATAGAATAAAAGAGCTTTCTGTTTATTTGAATTTCAAATTACACAAAAACGTCTTTTCTTTCCGAGAAGTGCCTTAAATGGCATATTCGGGCAGGTGATGACATTTTGGAGATGCTCGTTAGAATGAGAATGGATGTCAAGATTTTTGGTGCATTATAAGATTTGTGGGGTCTATATCTGTATGTAAATTAAATACTGGTCTGATCAACTAATTCTTGAAGATAGCTGTAATCAGTAAGCTTTGTATTACATGTTTTATCAGTTTTAACTAGCGTTTTTTTTAAGGAAATAAAATAACTAAAAAAACTAGTGTTTTTTTGGAATTCATATCAAAACGACGCCAGAGCCTTATGATTGCTTTCGCTCAATAAGCATTTAACCATGTTTGATAAATGATCTTAGTAGTCAGAGGAATATTCATATTCTCTCTAAGGGCAGGCAAACTGTTAACCCAACAAGTGACAGGGAGCGCAGCGGTAACAATACTTATATTTTCTTTTTTGATAGGACTAGCGGGGATCCTTGTAAGTAAAGTGGACGATGCCGCACCTTGCTGCCTGCATGGAAACAACCAAGGCATCGACGGTGCAGCAAATTGTCTGGTTAAACCACGTCAAAGAAGTCTTTAAATTGTATGAAATTATCAAGAAAAACATAGAAAATGGGATCCATGGATTTCGTTTGATTTAGGGAAGTATCCAGTCCATCAAGGTTTCCAATTCCAAATGTGTTGTATTTATCATTTGGAGTATTCCTCCTTGGACCGTGGTGATTGGCGTACAGTCGTCCGGAGAGAGCAAGGAGACGAAGAGTCCTGAGCATCTAAGTCAAGTCCTTGATAACTGCAGAACATTCGACACAACTACCATCTAAATCGAAACTATTTTCCTCTGCCGTGCCATTTTAAGAAAGCCTTTTGAAATACATAGATTAACCAATGAGCAGCATTAAAGATTCTTAATTCCTTTAATCACATAAAACGTTTATACGGCCATTTAAATATATTATTGTCTCTACCAAATACCCGCCATCTGAGCTCACATTAGCCTCACCAAAACGGACACAGTAAGCCACCGGCTAATCATTGGTTTTATCTGATATTTGATCAGAAGCCTTAACAAGGTCTAAAGTCCCGCCGTGGATAAAGGTTTGTACCCTAAATAGGTAACATTTATCTCAAGTGTATGCTATCGTTTGAACTAATCTTCGTCTTTTTTGCAAAAAGAAGGAGGGGAGGGCAGTTAAAATCGTTAATCTAACCAAATGTGGTTGTCTTAACTGGTCTTGGTCTTAAATTTGCCATATGCAGTCGGAATTTAGCCCTCGTACAGGGGCCAATTATGGAAACCCTAATGAAACATTATAGCAAAGGGTTTCTCCTTTAAAACTCGCGATGACATATGGATTTTACGGTAGATTTGAGAATGGGCTTAGCAGTAAGCTTGATCCGCCATAACAGATGGGACAAGAATAGAAAAGGCCAGCCACCAACCCGTTTCACACTGAGGGGAAAGGGGAGGGTAAAAAAAGCCTCAACCGTTGCAAGAAAATCGCAAGAAAATTGTCATTATTTGAGAATATGAAAGGTAAGATGACAGCTAATACACGCCCCCTCTTTGTGCCGTAGCAACCCAGCCTTCGTAATTGAATGAAGTTGCAACGACGTGAAAGTTTTGACGCTGTTATCAAAGTACCCCCGGTAGATATTGCTATGAGTTTTGAAGCGTTATTATTGTGTCCTATTTCTAGTAACGTCAACCATGCTTTCGATTCCCTTATGACGTCATTTCAACGTTACTACAACGTCTACAGCCCCAAACAAGGCGCCTGTTTAACGCGTATACTTAACGTTAAACAAACGTTTTATGACATCGAAAAACGTTTTACTTATTGGGATAATTCAACGCACAACGAAACAGTTTTGTCGACACGCCCTTCGAGTTGCGTTGTTCCTGTGATCCCTCCGAATGATCATTTAAATTGCCACTTAACACAATATATCAACTGTCATACGTTGACAGATTTTCTTTATTTGAATACTCAAGTGTTTCAATTTACACTGGGATTTTTATTTAAAATGGTAGAATGTGGTGGCGTTATTGGTTAATTGTTGAAAACGGGTACCCGCGCGAAAGTTGAAAGTATTTGAAAAAGATATATACTGAAGATTAATATTAAATGAAATATTGAAACCGCAAAAGTAGAAATATTGTTTCACGTGCTTAATGTGGTATTCTATCTAAGCTCTTAAACTTTTACTTTCAATTTATTATTGCAGCTACGAGCTTTTCAATCATAATTCATATTATGATATTTTGCTATTGAAACTGTTCTTGAACTGAATTGCATAAGGTTGTAGGGCCCTATATCAATAACATGTCAATGAAATCAAATTTCGTCTATTCTCCATAGCCTCAAATATACATATATAAAGCAGTGGTATCTAAATTATATTCTTTATACATTATGATGATTATTATTATAAGATCATATAACTTTTACCTATATGTATCAATAATTTTTAGGTTTTATAAATCTCTATACTTAATTTGTTTAAGGATAAGGATAAGCAAACAACTAAAAGGGAACAATAAAATAATTAGGAAATGCAATTTAACGTTTTCCTTATAAAATGGAATTTTCAAATGATTACGGTCTGTATTTTTTTTTAAAGATGCACTCTTATTCTCTTTTAACCGGAGTCGAGAATAAAATCATTAATTGGACTTGAAGAATGGTCGAAGTGAGAAACAATGAAAAGTCGTCAAATTGAAACTATAAAGGCTAACTCTAAACACAATTACCACTTAATTGATTTCTATAGTTTTTATATGTATGCCTTAATTTAGTATACAAGTAAAACAATAATGTGGTCAAAATGTTTTTAAAATTCGGCGCGTTTTCGGCTCGTGCCTTTCACCTGCCAATTAGTCAAGAAATTGGACCTTAAAACCTTCCGTCGCTAACCCACGAAGCCCGTAAACGAATATCTCTATGATAGCATCTAAACGAGCTCTAGTCCGTCTCTTCAGTTTACGGGCCATAGGGTGAGCTAGGTTTGATAACTGAAATTCTACCCTGTCATTATGGGACACCCTTTAAGCCACCGTTGTAAGGTAATGCGCCTGGGTAAAACGGGTCTAAATTTTAAAAAAGCACCCTACAAACTCTCAGTTTAAAAATGTATCTGTCTTTCTTTATAATGACTGTCAAAAATGGAATATATCGAGATAAACTTAGCAACACCTTTATAGATTTTGATCAATCAATATTATTTTGCTATCTTATCATTGAATAGAAAACAATATATGCATTCTATGATATATATTCTCAAATATGGAAGGTATCTTAACATAACCAAAGAGATTTTACACTTAGATTAAATTCGCGAGTAATTGAAGAGGCGGCTAATAAGTTTATTTTTATTTTAGATAAATATCTATTTATATTCTATTTTATAAATCGTGTCCATATCAACCATTGGGTGTCTCTTTAAATCCTTCAGTCCATTAAGCCACCATCTCTGTTGACAAACCCAAGCAATACAAATTTCATGACCCGTGACCCAGCAATTAGAAGAGCAAATTGCGAAGAAGTAAAGCTGTTCCTTAGATCTTTACCGAATTTCCCAACTGTGTTTTGAATAAAAGCGAAAACGACAACTTTATACTTATGACTTTCACCGCACTTTTCTCCTTTTAAAATGACCAGGTGGTAAAAGGGGTATTTAAAAAGAAATTGCGCTCGCGACATGCGTGAAAACATGTATAAAACACTGATCGTAAATCCGATAGCATGTGTCTTTAAAGATGCTTATCTGGTTGGAGACCTGAAAATATTTTGTTTAATTTTTGTTTCCTAAATGCCTCCGCTTTCCTGTAACCCGCATCGGCAGACAAGAAATCAAACGATGGGAAAACAAGTTTTATATAAATGAATAATGGGTGTAAAGGAATGAGAAGTTAAATAGACCTCTATATGATTTGTTAGGGAACAGTGACAAAGTAGTTTAAAAGTAGTTGACCTGGTGTCACCAGGTGAATTCATAGAGAGTCAAATATATTCATACAAGGGTTAAGTTTGTCTTTTAAACTAGAGAAAAAATATCATGCAACAAGCTTACAATAATGTTTCTTAAAACAAACAACACTACTTATTTTGCTTAACAATACTTTAACATTCCTAACCTTATTCAACTACTAAAAATTGAAAAAAATCTAAATTATACAATTCTAACACTTCAATCATGTGAGAATATAAAATATACCAGACATATATTTACAATAAATGTCAATCATAAAAGTATCAAATATGCTTATCACATTAAATGTACATTTAGTTCTATCTAATTCGAGTGAATCATCATCTGGAGGTTGAGTTTACCCCCCCCCCCCATATATCCTCTATACAATTGGTCTATCCCGCGTATATCCGGATAACCCAAACGAATACTAGGCTGACACTGCCTAATCGAAACGGCGAAGACACGAGGTCATCATGAGGTCCACAAAAAAGGCATAATCAGTCATAATTTACTAGAACCATGACTTTAATGAGCTTTTTCATATGAGTTACGTTTTCATACTGAAGAATTTGTCGGATGGAACTTATAGATGTGATAAGCCACCAAACATTGTTATAGGCCTACATATATAAAGTTTTGTTCTAAAAATCTATACACGTGCTTGCAATAACAGCATCATTTACAATTGGTTGAATACAGCTTATGATAGTCTGATAGTAATTAACACATGTAATAGTCATCAATCTATATACAGTCCACAAATGAAATTACATTCTGCGATTTAAGAAATAACGTATTCATTTCCGTATTGTCTCCTTGGTGCTTCAAGTCTTCTCCCTTCTAGACCGGCTTGTATAAATCTTAGTTGATGTTCACTGTTAGGTTCAAATACTCTGTTACCCTATCTCATTTTCTCAAAATTTTGCCGCCATGCCATATCATCCCTCTCCATATTTCGAGCATGTTCCAGATAAGCAGAGATTTCTCTGTGTCTTACTTATTGTTCTTTCAGATGAAATTCGCGGCAATGGGACAATACAAATGCAATTGTTGCAGCTATGATCAACGTAACAATCTCTAATAAACTAGAAACGATTGAGCACTTTATAAGAGCGAAGAAGAAAAATACCAAAATTAAGTAAAATATGACTTGCAATTGCAATTAGTGTTGCAATAATCAGCGCCATTATTTCAAATAAACTAGTAACGATGGAGAACTTTATAAGTGCGAAGACGACAAATATCAAAAGGAAGTAAAATATGGTTTTGGATTCCATATCTCTTAGTTTATCCGTTTGGACTTTACCTTCTTTCTGATTTCCTTAAATGTCAGGTTCTGTCAATAAATAAGATAGACCATATGTTTTAAAATATTTATATGCAAAGCGATGCTTGAAGATTAATATTCTGCCCAAAACAATTAAAAGATCGGGGAAAGGGTTGGTGGGTGCGGCTCCCTGGATCGGTTTTTGTCTCAAGCTTTGTATAGTTGGTACCTTGTTTATACCTTAATTAATAAACCATGATAACGGCGCTATAGATCTATAGGCAAGGTATAAAAATTCAATAGATCACGGTACACCCATATCAAGAATGGATTTTAATGCCAAATTTATTCAATAAGGTTTTGTTTTATAGTGAAAATTATACTGTCATTATGTCAGCTATATTATAGTTACTGTTTTTGTGTTTTAACACACAATTATGCAATTCAATATTTTTGTGAACCTTTCACTGCTAGGAGTGTAACCTATTGGAGGATAGGCAATCCAAGCGCCAGGTTTCAAAACACTTCAATATTTCTCAAAGCGGCGTTTCGCGCATTTGGAAACGTTGCTGGTGTAACGGTTTCAAGCTACCCCCCCCCCCTAATTTTTACCTTCCCGGTGTAGCGTGATATTATTGCCCCCATGATACTATTGCCGGGGGGGGGGCAAGAGTGTCATGGATTTTGGCCGTGATATTATTGCCCCCTCCGTGATATTCTTGCCCCCTATCTAAATTGATTTTTTTTTTCAACTTTTGATAAACAATATCAATTATTTAAACTGTCACAATTTAACATGTACTTATAAATTGCAAAAATTGTAAAAAAAATGTCGTTTCTTAGAAGATTTAAAAAAAAGAACATCTATGTAATTTTTCAATACTGAATCGTTAGCCATCTATTAGATGTTCAAAATATTATTTTGAGTAATTTTTGACTGATTTAAATGTTGTTGTGTTACATTAACAGCTCGTGACCATATTTTATGTATAGATCCTGGGAAAATGTACCAAACGGTTCACAATTGGGATTTAGGATTAATAAAAGACACAGATACTCGTTACCTCAGAGGCACTAAATTGCAATCAGGTCATATGATCCATGTCACGACAATGGCATTTGCCATTTGAAATGTGTAATATTTATTGAAAATTGCTTTGGATGCTTAATAAATAGCTCTTGTCTTAAATCTGTGTTTCAAATGCAAAAGGGATGATGTGAATTTGTTTGGTCACTTCCTAACAGGAATATCAATTAGATATGTATTTTACCAATTTTAATCAATTAATACACATTGAAGTAAAGCTAGATTGACAAATGTAGTACATACTACACATTTGAACACAAATATCGAGAGAAAACAATTGAATTATATGTATAATAATTCATTCATAGGGGGCAAATATCTCATGGAGGGGGCAAGAATCTCATGGCCTCTTATCTATGACACTATTGCCGGGAGGCAATAGTATCACTATGATACTATTGCCGGGGGCAAGAATTTAGGGGGGCAATAATATCATGGTACACCGGTAATCACAAACCGATTTCAAGCTTGTTATAGCATGAAAACGCGTCAGGTAGACAACTATTTTAGTTTATATGTTCAAAACATATGATCGAAATTGGCTTCAATGGGGTACTTGTGTGAAATTATCCGACCAAGCAACACTGAGTCGACAGCATGAGGAAAAATTCCGAGCAAGAAGGTCAGCTTCAAGCCCTATTTTGACTCAGTTACACACCGAATCCGCACGGCATTTGCCTGGGACCATGAAAGGCGGCATGTACGCCATTGGCGTACAGAATAGTTCATGAATAAAAGCAAATTCCTTCGAGAGTGGAGACATCCGGGACAATGATGATAACATCATACAATATCACCGATACGCCTTAGGGCTAGTCATGGTGTGGGCTGGTATCTCCTGGGATGGTCATACAGAACTACATGCCATTGATGGAGGGTCATTGGCTAGAATCTATTTGATGGACTGGCCAGCAGATTTCAAAGATTTGGATATCATATGACACTGGTAATATGTTTTGGTAAGAGCAGAGAGCGGTAACAGCCTCGAAAGACACAACGAGACTAGCCTAACTCTCTTGGAGGAATAGGAGGTCATGCCTCAACCTCAACCTAAACTGCTCGTATGCTGATACTCAGCGTGACCCAGGGTGTAAAGAGGCTGGATGTGGGGATTACAGCTACTAATGTATCATTTCAAAAATATCAGCTAAGTTGTTTTTGTTGTTTTAATTCACTTTGTTAATTGTCTCAGATCGGAATTATTATTTTTATTTTTGAGGTATCATGTTTATTCGACCATAAAAGCTAGAGAGAGCTTTCAATGTCTAGGCTTTCATTGCATCATATATAAGCTAATATATCAGTCTGAATATTTGAAATATTTTTTTATTCAGTATTCTTCATACCAGCCGCGCCCTAGAATGTTATTTTTCAATTGTTCTGAGCATTATTACTATTATCTTAGCATTTAACATGTCGAATTATCATATATCTGCATGTTAATTGCTAAAATAAAGCAAAAAGTTCAACTTTGAAGGATATATATAATCATTTCAATGTTGAATTATGTATTTTTTAAAAGATTTGGTTAAATAACATACCTGTGGCTTATGCACCAAACTTCATCCAAGATCAATAAAGCCAATATTTTTTCTGTGTTTATAAATTATATATATTTCAAACTGAGAGTACTTTTCTTTACAAAATTTAGATTTTCACTTTATAAATCTCGCTCGCACCCAATAAATGCTCCAATGTAGCTTTGCTAGATAATTTTCTTACAGTGGATTTGTTGACATAAATGGATTTACATTTATGTCGATACAGAACAATAAAGGAATGAGTAAAGTTGCTCAAGCAAATGATTAATATTATTCACTTCAAATAAGCCTCGGTCATAATACCCTGGCAAAATAGGAGAAATCGGCCCTGGTAAAAATGGATGCAAATAGAAACAAATCTTAAACAGTGAATAAAATATATATATATAAATATCCGACTAGATTTATTCAAAGTCAAATGTTCAACATTTTGCTTGGGTTTGCCAATAACTATGAAAACTATGCATCTATCAATCTAAAATGAGTAACACACTTAAAAGTAAAACTTTTCAAGATAAAATACTTTAATGCGTGTATAATAGCGTAATATTATGATATTAGTAATCATCTTAATTTCGAGTTTAGTCCAGGTTTCGATGAGTACCTTTGATTTACATTTATCTGGAGCATGCACTTAACATTATTTTGGCCGAGGCCATTTTGACCGGATACCGTATGCAGCAGCTTCTATGTTTGCAAAACAATAGCATGGGACATCGATAGACGTTTGCTGCTAGGCATAAAAAACAGCTTAATTTGTCGAAAATGTATTGAAGAGAATTGATAATTTGTCCAGCAACAACGCAATATTCTTTTTTGAAAATACTTTTAAAGTTGTTTTTCCTTAAAAACAGAAATTAAAACTGAAGCTTACGTCTGAGATTTATTAATCTAATTAGGCTATTGTGTGTTATTTTATTTTATTGCATTTTGAGCGTTGCAGTGGTGTCTCAAGAATTATAAACTTACGCTTTATCACCAATTTGTGCACTTTGTAAGGAGAATATTTAAAAATGTGTTTCCCTCTGCTCTAAGTAAATACACTCTATTCTAACGAGCCAATGTTATTACCAGGTATGTCATTAAATCAATAACGTTATTTCATGTGGAAAACATTGCCTGTTTACGTCAATATTCTGTCGTCAAAGCAAGAATTCGTAACAATATGGGGATAATCCATACCAATGTTTGAACATTATTGGTATGAGGATTTCTGTGTGGCGGAGTACAGTGATTACGTAAGACATGTATATGGGGCGAGAGGGCTGAGCGGGCTTAAAGTAAGAAAATACATGCATGTGCAGTATTTGCATTGCATTATATAGCACAGTAGCTTCAGTACTCAGCCCTGTTAAGCAGAAGTAAATGTGAAAATGAATGTTTAATAAAAAATAATGTACCGGAATAATGATGGAAAGGCAATTTTCAAGTTGATATTCGCTAAATGCATCAAGCACGGTGGCCTAGAATTTCAAATACCCCAGATTTTCGGATAATTTAATTTATTTTAAAAAATGTCTTAAATAGTTAATTTTAGGCCAAATGATTTTGTGGGATTACAATACAACCTTTTTATGAGCGTTATTGCAAATCAGATTTTAATTATATGGTCATCATCAAATTGAAATCATATTTTGAAACGGGAAACGGCTCAAAATTTCTAATATGTTGGTTTTCGTCAAATTTGGATTTTTAAAAACATTTGACAATCCTGTATCTTTCCGAAATTTTGCTTTGAAAATCATTTTACAAAACGTACATAATCATCAAGGTGCATATGAAAATATTTATTATATGGTATAGCAATCTTAATAACTTGTTGAATTCACTTGTTGTATAGCAATCTTATTACCTTGTTATAACAGCGTTTAACATTAACTTCAAATCGATGGTCACGCTCGCGCGACTATCTCTAAAAAGTGGGCCAAAAATTTAGTCGCGCCACACCATTAAAAAGACTTATATTTTTCAAAAAAAATAATAGTGCTGATTAAACGACGGCTTAGGTGCGCCCGGTGTTGCATCAATATTCTATATAATCGTATCGATAATAAATTGATAGAATATATCATTCAATTGTATATTTGTACCTGAACAAAATAATAAGATAGCCATGTTTTTTCCAATATTCATGTAAACTTTCAAAATTATGGGCTTCGAAGCAGTCTTTCTGAAAGCCACCTATTCAACTGACGTACATATCATAAATTAATCATTCTTTCGTCTAACGTACAACATCTTTGCAACCCTCAAGAACGTTTTTCGTGTTTTTCGTATGCTAATGCTATGCATTGTTATGTAGACTTCCATATTACAAACGACACTCGTATTGACTGAACGAAACGTGTACGTCAATCTTAAAACCACAATCATCTATGAACATATAAGCGAGCGCCGAAGGCGCGCGCGAAAAACATGAATAAATGTGCATGATAATACCAAACAAGTTTTATTGTCAGGTAAAACGTTAGTCGCGAAGTGTGCGACTAACTTTGAAAAGTAAGTCGCGCGGCCCAAAAGTTAGTCGCATTTGCGACATTGCGACCGCTTAATGTCAAACGCTGTTATAACCTTCAAAAATCATTGTCATTTTATTTCATATGCTAAATTGTGATTTGATATTCGAGCATCATTCCTGTATTTTGTCAATTTCAAATTCTCTAATTTAATAATACAAAAAACTATAGAATAAGACTAAGAATAACTCTTTAGTTTCAGAACAAATATATTACTTTTACTTAAATGAAAATATGTGGATGCTATATCATAGCACTTTATTATTGAGTGATTGTCCTGAATTTATTTAGCTTTAATTAATAAAATACAATGTATGTCGTATTTTTTTCAAGCGCGATTGAGATTCGTAAATAAAGCTCATCATTGTATGTTTATAAGGGCAACTGTCATAAATTGACTGTTCAGTCAATTTATGACAATTTGTAAGGAGCAAATAATATGTATCACTTTCTTACACGGGATTAATTGAAACACAATGCGAAAGCAACATGAATGAATAAATAGATGTATACTTTATCTGATGATATAATTATTTGTTTTATTAAATTTATTGGATAAAAACACATGAACATTCATTTAAATACACTGCACTGCAATGCCACATACATGCTCAATGACCCGCTATCCAAAATAGCTCCTGCAGTGCGAGCTTTTTGAGGCGCCCATTGTTCGGATAAATTATAATCATCGCTTGGTTATCATTTTATTGCACAGTGATGAATATACAGTAGCGCTTAAGCAACACCAAAGCGCGACTTGGGGCTAACACCGCTAGCGGCAACTGGCCTATATTTTTCTAGATTCGCAAATGCAGCATGCATGAAACATAAATTCACAAAACTATAATGTACCTACTAGAGCCTACTTTCAAATTTACTAATCATTTTATGTAAAGCTTTACATAATCCTTATGATTACGTTTTATTATGATGTATTATTAAAAGCGTACATGTAAGAGTTATAGAGTTTGGCCTATTTCAGACGTGTGAAATTTGATATTGATAACCAAAGTAACGAACACTTTGCTTATGTGTGCAAATAAAACAAAACTGCTGTATAGTTTTCATTTATTATTGAATAAAATATACATCTTCCCATACAAAAACTACGCTTACTGAGCACGGCTGTTTATTCCCTATATAAAACTGCCCCTTTAGTTTTTTGGAGCTACCAACGATGCCTCTAAGTCCTAAACCCCTTTTTTATTTGCATAGGATTAACCATGCATGTTTTCGGCTATTTATGCATAAAATCAAGTTAAATTTTCATTTTTTGGTTGTCTTTACACCGTGATTTAAAATGGTTGCCACATTGCTTTTCTTTTGAAATTAACATATAATTAAATTTAAAATTAGCTGATTCTCCTGGTGTAAGTCATATACCCCCTCCATCTCAATTTATTTACAAACCATGCCGATGAAAATAAGGCTTTTTGAATAATAAATGCATTTTTACTACATATTTATATGCAAAACTATTAATTGCGTTGTCTCTTACAGAATCGTTTTGTCAAATTTTACTTTTTGCTTTTTATTTGTAATAATCCATCTTACGTCTTATGAAGATAAAAGAAAAATGTACTTAGGAGGATCATAGCATTTGGTTTAGTCTAATTCACCTCAAAGGGGACAGTCCATATAATCGGCTTAATAGTAGTAGATAGTTATAGAACACAAACGAGTATATTTCATTGAACACTTTAGACACCTTATTGAATGAATTGCAATTAATTTTTCATGATCCCCACAATGTCTTCAATTTTATGACATCTTAGATGTTCGTTTAAATTTGTATGGACAGGAAAGGGGAATCTTCTTTATTTTTTAATATATATATATTTTTTAACAATATTAATAAATATTGAGCAGACGATTTTGAAGAAATAAATTAATTCTCGAATAAATTTATTTTAATTGTATAGAAATTGTTCTTTATAAATTTGACTATAATTAAGACTATATATACTGATATTTTTTCTTGCACAAATAATTCAAAACAAGTTTGAATGACCGAAGCTATAAACTATATAACGAATTTTGAAAAAACACAATGCAGTTACAGTGCGATATAAATACAATTTTTATTGTGTATTCAATTGATTTTAGTATCATTATAAAGTCGAATAATCACTGAATCTAACCATATACAAATTATTGATTTCCATATCCGAATACGATTAAAAAATTTTATTTGAAATAAGGGAAAATCTTAATTTTAAGGACTAAATTTTGCCAAAATTGGGTAATATTCTAACTCATTTTTCATGCATTAATCGAATTGGAGGGGGTTAGCGATATATAAAGATGATGAAATAACATATTGAAATTATCATTGCAAAAATAAATTTTCAAAAACCAATGTGGCAACATGTTTTAAAATGCGTTTAAAGTTGGTTAAATTTTAGAAAAATACACGTTTTTATAGCATAACTCTGCAGATTACAAGCTTATGTAAATAAAGACTCAGGACCCAATGGGGTTGTGATGAACAGTAGACTAGTTGGCACCAAAAAACTAAGTGGGCAGTTCTAAACAGCCGTGGGCAATGGGCCATGTATTCCGCGTGACGTTCTCTTCCTTCAGGAGGATAATGTCCCCTTTTCTCATGTTCCGTTGACCTTTCGTCCACTTTTGTCGTTTC
>LQRL01155572.1:0-13376 GCA_001703475.1 Hydroides elegans
AGATTGGCTGAAATGGAGGCATGATTTTTACCACAGATTGGCTGAAAAATCGAATCGAAGTTTTTCTATTGTGATTTATGATTTTCTACATCAGATTTATGGTTGGAACTAATGGTTTATTAGTGTTGCTAAACTTCTTCATCGTGTGTGTCATTAGTCGCTTTTGATAGAATTAACAGAGGTTGATATCATATATTGTAATTCTTTAAAACGAATGATTATTGACTGTCCTTTCTACATGAAATACTAGTAAATTGTATTTGCTTGATATTCTGCTATATGAAATCAGAGCTTCTTTAATTAGGATCACAGAAATGCCTTTCAATTGCAATTATATTTCCTCGCGTCATATATTGTTGACTTTCTCTATTTGATCAATCATTAATCCGAGTCGAGTATGAACCTTTATGTCGAGTATGTACCTTCCATGGGTAAAAAGGGTTTGTGACAGGGTTTACTCCGATTAACTCGTCTCTGATTTATAATTGATCCAATAGCGGAAGTACTCGATTTATGCCAAGAGGTAAAGAAATGCAATTGAAAAAAAAATAGTGACCATAATCAAAGAAACTTCAATTGCGTACCGCATATAACCAACTTAAGCGCATCAAGGATCAATCCATGAAAGGGAAATAAATATAAATTCAACCATTTGATAGAATTGCACTTAGTACACCATACTCTATTACTGTAGATGATCGAAATCAGCACCAAAAACAATTCAAACTAATATATTTTATGATGAGAGAATCATTTGTAACATATTATTTTATAACAAAATCAATTGATAAAATGACATTATTTAAAGTTTTAAAAAAAATATGGAAAAACCACCATGAAAACTTAATTAAAATGTTTCAGCCAATCTGTGGTAAAAATCATGCCTCCATTTCAGCCAATCTGCAGTTTGGCTAGGAAATTCTAGCCGATCTGCAGATTGGCTGAGGACCACAGATTGGCGGTAACATATACACTTTTTCATAGTTTCACTATATGTAACATTGGAAAGGGAATCTTATGCCGAAATGCTCCTTCATTTTTTTTTTTAATATTTAGAAAAATGAATACTTTGAAGTTTTGTGCATTTTGAACCTGATGATATTTATTCATGATTAACGTGAAAAGTTGACACTTTGATTGAGATATTTAGTTTTTTTTTATTTCAGTTATGATATTAACAGTAAACAATAATGAATATCTTCGATTTGCTTTAAATTCATATTTCAATACTTATAGCTGCGTGGGTGTGTTATCCCTGATTTGTTTTTCTTTTCACAAAAAAAATAATTTAAAAACAAATCAACATGAATCTTATGGAATCCAGGGACACACCTATAGGATGCAGGTGCAGCTTTTATTCTTATACGAATCTGCTTTTTTTCATATTCAAATAGAAAAAAATGCGAATTATGGACTTATGTGTGGGCGTTTCTAATTAGAATAAATTATCAAATTAATTAATTTAAATTGAGTTATTTAATTTAGTCTCCTAATAATTTTGAATTAATTTGAAACTAGGAAAAAGCATTGAAATATGTTCAAAGTTTTTTTTTTTGGAAACTGAAATGTTAACTATAACCAGCGTAATTTACACACTTTGCGGAGATAATTAAAAACCTTATAATTTGTACTCTGTAAAATAATGATATGTTTTATATATTGTACAAACGTACGTTTTATGCGTGTTTACGAGCAGCGTATAATTAAATCGCTTTTCTGCTTCTGAACCTGACATACAAGTCTCCATAGTTAAAGGGAAGGCATTTTAGTTAAAAGCAAATTATTAGTCACAATGAAGTTAAACGGCTTGTGTTATGTTAAAAAAGAAATATTTTTCTTACTTAGACTTTTTCTACTTTTACTGTGAAGGGGCCTTAAACATCTACACGTTAGATTTCCAGGTTTGGATACCACGTCTTCTATATATTAACCTTTGGTACTTTTCACATTTGTATTAAATTTTGTAAGAAAATGAGGGTTAACGTTTATGACAAACGTCGATTCATGTTTATATTATCAAGCTATTATTATCATAATAGATATATATAATTATTTTAGAATATCCACATTTATCAGTTAATAAATAAGCAAAACATATTTAAACCCTTATTTAACAAGGTGCTTAAATAAGAAACTTTCTAAACTATAGTCATAAGGCAATAAGTATTGAATTACGAAACAAGGCAATAAATATGATCATTTTATCATTCATGTCCAAGGATTTGTGATGTTCGAATGGGTTCAAACTGTTCAAACGTTCAAAGTTGAATAAGCTAACAATGTCAAGGCCGCGCAAGAATTCTTTCAATCTTGGAAAGTCGAGATCCGGAAATTGGATGGCGTTCAAAACGTTCAAACGTTCAAAGTTAAAATAATTATTTTTTTAAGCCTACTATATTTTTACTTTTAATTATTCATATTTTCAAATCGATTTAAGTTAAAAGTAACATACATGTATAATGATCTATCCAGTCTTCGGTTCGAATATATTTTGCTAGATGACAAGCATCATCATGAAACACCTATACCATTTTAGACAATTCAGTTAATAACATATTATTAAACGTAATAACAATTGCGTAATAATAACGTTACGTAATAATAATTGCATAGATTTATTACGTATTTGACGTCGCTATGGTTTTCCAATAATCGTTATTTGTCGACTTCGTCTTATGTTTACTAAAGTTGCGGATAGATTAATCTTATCATTGTTATATTTATTGCATTATTTCAAATATTTTATAATTTTTAATTATTTTCAGAGTTTGATTGGTGTTTTCTAGGTAAATATTCATTCATAATCTCTTCATTTCATTATAAAATACAAGTTTGAACCTTTGAACAGTTTGAACGTGTCTTCGTAGATATTTGATGTCCCTTCTTATTCACTTGTACAACTACCTGCTTTCTTACATGCCAAAGTTCTTTGATTTATGAAGCAGTAACTTTGAACGTTTGAACAGTTTGAACGCCATATCACAATAATGTGGAAATATCTAAACTTAAGTTAATAGCTCTCCATAAATGAAATCTAAGATATCATTATTATATCATATATGTATATTTCAACTTTGAACGTTTGAACGGTTTGAACGCCATATCACAATAATGTGGAAATATCTAAACATAAGTAAATAGCTCTCCATAAATGAAATCTAAGATACTATTATTATATCGTATATGCGTATTTCAACTTTGAACGTTTGAACAGTTTGAACCCATTCGAACATTACCAATCCTTGGACATACCTCCATTTTATTGCCGACCATTCAATTTTCAACCAGCAAAAACACCCCCATTGCCCCGCTAGATTCTATCGATTTTCGCGTTCCTAATTTGACTTGTCAACTTTTGCCCATGCCTTATTTTAAAGTCATTCCATGTATAAAGTTTTCCTTTTATCTTTTGCGGCGCACGTCAGGCATAATTTATGTTTGTATGTAAGAATAATTTATAACTGTAAAGTATATAAAGTAAAAGGATATAAATCTGAGGGTAATTATATTCAACCGCTTGACTCGGAATTTTAAATCATTCCCAAAATGGCATTCACCGCTTTTGTGCTGACCACTTATGAACCTTTAGGTTAATTTTTCATTTTAATGATAATGTTTCTTGCTTTAACTTCCTTTTAAAAATCCAAATGTCTCTTTAAATCATGTTAAACAACCTAATATCGTAATTCTTACGATCGTGGTGAAATTTAAATAAAATATAGCGATTTAAACAATCTCTGGAATTTTGAAATCTAACGTTTTAGTTGAAATTCAATTTAATACAGTTGTTAAATCAAGATAAAAATATTATTCTACTAAACTCAAAATAGTTATTTTTCACATAACTGATCATTATTTATCATATATTTTCACATTTTCTTTTTTTAAAGGGCTGGGAATAACATCGACACATCTGCAAGAGAATCCGCTGTTCCACGACGCCAATATTGTGTAAGTAAAAAATAATAATAATAATAATCGTGATAAGATTTTTATTAGACAAACAAATACCATAACAATGAAAGGTCATCGCAAATAATTGAGCAATATATCACTTATATGTGAGATACATCGTCTTGGCACATGCATTTACTCCTGATCATTTTGATTGAGAGTTTCCTGATATTCTACCAGAATTCTATTTGAACGCTAATTACTACAAACACCCGTTTATCTACGATATATCAACGATCGTATATATCAACCAATTTGCTGATTTTTATCATTAATATTCTAATTCATAATTGATTCTAAATTAAATCTAGGCAGCAAGCGAATGACGCTATTCACATCATTCAATTGACTATTTTGCTGACCTTTATCTATTTCAATTTAAACTACGTACAGATAACAAGACTACATTTATTGCAAATATCACAACTAGATAATCAGCGATGCCTTGACTAAACGATCGATTGAGGAATATGGACATGAACAAATCAAACCTATTTACTTAATATTGTGTATTTATGTTTCTCGATAAGGGGAATAGAAATGGCACATTTCTCCTTAAAATGCCAAAACAGCTTACTTACATATTCTAAACTTTTTTTGATTCACGATTGCTTTTTTCAGATATGTTCCATACTGCTCCAGTGATGCGTGGAGTGGCAGCCACCATCCAAAGAGCAAAGGTAGGTTAGTTTGAGGACATTTTTCAAACTTGTTTGATTCATTTATCCAGACACTTTAACAAACAAATTACGCCCTTTTTTTTTTCTTTAAGTGAAATTGGTATAAAACATAACAAGTACGCTTTCGAGTTTTTTGGGCCTGTTTCGGGTGAACGCGCCCTTACACTTCCAAAAAAGTGTCCAATAGCATAGGATTGCTCAACAAAATGATAATGTTGCAAGTTTGAACTAGGCGGACCTTTATAATACGACAATAAGATAATGGTAAAATTGATATGCATCGAGTCCATGTTACTTAATACATGCATTCCACAAAATAATAGTCTTACTTCATTTAAAAAAGGAAAATGTAAGGATAAAGTATTGCATGATATTTTGGTTTATAACTCAAACAAAGCTTTCCTGATATGAATAAACCCGCTAACAGTTTTGCTTAAAAATATCATCAACACTAAACGCAATCATGCAAAATTGTCTAAGCTGTTTTGAGTAATCGACTAGCTATATAACCGAATTACAATTTCAATCAACATCTTAAACTAATAAGAAAAACATTTAATATAGTTCAGTGACACATTATTCAAAACATATACATTGTATTATAATGAGAATCCATTTGTATACAGTAAACGCGGTTTATAAGTTGACAACCGCACGCCCGCACGCTTAACACTCCACGCCCGCACGCTTAATAATCCACGCTAAAATTCAATTTTGCGCATGCCCGCACGCTCGCACGCCTGCACGCCCGCACGCTCGCACGCCCGCACGCTTATGCCTGTGTATATAAAGGATGCAAGGCGTACCATTCATCATTCTGCTATTTGCCTCGATCATCATTTGAACAGCTACCAAACCAATACCTTTTCTACCCATTTTAATTCCCATATTTAGATTAAATTGATCCCTAAGCATTGTATTATCTTATCTTCATGTATCATTTTATGTAAGCAGATTTGTTTAAAATAATTTGTACGTTAAATCAACCCTTATTATAATTATAAGAAATAAGAAATAAGTGGTAAGATATGTGCATTAAATTGTCTCTGGTTACCTATTCTCTAGTAAATGAATATTTTATTTTGTCTAAATAGTAAATGCGTTATATTCTCATAATAATGGCAGCAACCCCAATATTGAATGACTCTGTAAAATCATTTAAATCGGTCTATCTATCATATGTTTAATCTGCTAAAGGAATTGAAATTGAAGATTTATAAGTGAAAACTCATATTAAATTGTTTTTAAATGTACAAAATACTTAAAGCAGTCTCAGTGAAAAAGTTGCATTTGGCTGACCAGTGTTTAAAGAAATATTGTATAATTATTAAGAATTCATTCTTTATATGTTTTATATAATTATTCATCAAATAAAATACATGATAATGTTTGTCTAACCACGCCCGCACGCTCGCACGCCCGCACGCCCGCACGCTTAAATCAAAATTTGTCCACGCTTAATTCCTAGCGTGCGCACGCCCGCACGCCCGCACGGTGTCAACTTATAAACCGCGTTTACTGTATACATGTAGGCCTATAACTTATCTGGACCTGTTATATATAGTTATACAGTTGGTTACATAGTAAAATAAACCTACAGATAGCTAAATACTTCCTATCACCGGAATATAAGGCACTAGATAACTAATCGACAGGCATAGTGTATTATTGATATAACATTTTATCTGTTAATCTAATAAATACACAAACTTATATGCTTTTTAAAAAAAAAACTTATTTAAGCAAAGAAAATTGTTGCTTAAAATCGAAAATGTTCTCAATACCCTAGATTTAGGTTTTCTTAAAAATCATTTCTATACTTTTAACAAGATTTTGTTAAATCGGTAAAGCCCCCTCACCAGCAGTATAACTACCAACATAAAAAACTCCCGGTCACGCTTTAAAAAACTGTTGCACACAGTTCTTTTTTCACAAGTCAGATTTTCCTTATTTGTTTCTTTATTTGACAGTTCCAGGGTTTTTCATACACGCGCAGCGGCTCCTGAAAAATAAAATAGAAATCACATTCTTAAAACCAATTTTGAGAACGCGTTATGCAAATTGTATTCTATGACGTCATTTTCCAACGGAATTTCAAAACTGTTCTGATTTCTTTTTAACAAATTGAACTGATTTTATTTTTTGATGAACGTCACTGCGTAGAAATAACAAAAAAAAATATTCTAAAGAAAAAAACTAGAATACTTTAATACAAAAAAAATCAGATAGGAAAATTAAATGAGTCGGTAAAAAAAGCCCAGAAAAATCACGAAAAGATGGATTGACACAGAACAAACACGCACCGAACACGGCATAAAAATGTTAAATGTGTTTTCTTGAATTAAACATTGAATTGCATGAATTGCAGTTCATGTGAACTACCATTATTGTATTGTTTCAGGAGACTATGCCTTTCTTGGGTCTCTCATATTGGAAAATGTGATTAAAGACTTGATACACGGTTACGGACTCGCAGATGCACTCAGAATGTTTCTCGCAGGAAGCAGGTACTTCAATTAGATAGTTAATTTGTTTTTTGTTTTTGTTTTTTTTTTAATCATGAAATACGATTTTTTTATTGTTTTCAAATTCTTTTATTTAAAAAATACGAGTTTTTTTATTATTTTTAAAGTCATTCATTTAACCTGAATTCCATTTGTATTAAGCTTTCGTAAGTTTAAGTGTAATTCAAACGGGGCGAATGGTGCCAAAAATGAAGGTTCAACGCTGTTTATTTTCGACTGGGGTTTTCAGCAATATAGGTGCATCCATTAGGTTTGGAATACAAAGCACAACGCCCACTGGGGGACAACCGATAAAATATTTAGAGACTCTAACAGGGATCGAACCCGCGACCCAAAGTTTACATGTCCTACCACTGAGCTACCACTGTGCTATATACTGTATATTTATTCTCCTAAGTGCGGGCGGGACGGGCGTGCTCATCAACCTGGACCGCATCGCCGGGCTCATGTCCCGCTTAGCGGCCCGCGTCGAAGTAAGAGGCATAGTGGATTCCGGTTGGTTCCTCGACAACAAGCAGTACAAAAAGACGAGCTGTGAGCAGATACATTCGTGTGCACCGACAGAGAGTATACAGCGCGGGATACAGTAAGCGTGTTTTGTTCAATGATATTCCATCCAAATATGCGTAAAATATGTCAAAGAGGCCTTTGAAGTATATTTTCGTATAAACAAGATAGTCAAGGGCAATGACCCACCTTTAGTGTTCAACATGAAATAATCCCCCTTAATTCGCCAATGGACGAACTACCCCAATGAAGTAAATAAACCGAGTCACAGAATAAGTTTTGTGATAATTTCGTTTAAATATTATATGATTTGAGTTATGGCCTCTTCTTAATGTATGAATTGCGTTAATAGTCATTTATGCTTGTTTTTGATATAATAGGCTATGGGGTGGTGTGTTACCAGTCAATTGCCTCAACCAATACCCACAAGAGCTCTGGCGCTGTTATTTTGGATATCGGGTTTACCCGACGTTGAAAAGTAAGTTTATAATATATGTTTTAATAAAATTGCAAACATTTTTAAAAGGCCAAACCGGATACGCAAAAATTTAGACTATATGAAGGTAAATTAAAGATAATTTGGGAAAAAAGAAAATGACTCCTTGTGAGGTCAGGCCGAATTACTTTCTACGATATGATTATTGATAACTTTGGTCATATTTGTGCCTGTTACTTGCACCAAATGTAAGAAACCAAATATTGCTTAAAAATGCAAAACTAAACTACATGTATGTCAAATACTAAATGAACTAATTTTGAACTCAAATAAAGAACAATCATTTTATTCAACCGGGTGATCATTTTTAAAAAGATCAGTTCCTTAACATTCTTTTTCCGTCAGAAAAAAAGTATTTTTAAGTGACGAGTTGAAAAAGAAACAAATAAAGCTCTGTTTTTCATCAGAAACTTAGCAAAGTAGAAAGGTTACAACAGAGAAAAGAAAAATTAATAAGAGAAGCTTATTAAATGAATCATTCGAGACTGTTGCTATTGAAAAGCAGCATGCTTGTGGAGATATCAAATGAATTCCTTTGATTAATTAGCCGTATATTAACACTGCTGGGAGCTACGAGGTGAAAAGGGATATGAAAAGGGATAGTAATCAGTGGAGGTATTGTTTGATATTTGAAAAGACACAAAAGAAATAAGATATTGTTTTCCCCTGATATCAGGTGCATCATTTAGCAACAGAAAATATCATTTCAAACATCATGGAATTCTATTGCATTTCGTGTAACAAAATTCTTACGAGTGTATTTCATAGGATCTTCATTTTAATTGCACGCATAGATTTAAAGGAATTCGAATTTCAAAAAGGCAACAAAAGGAGAAATATTCTAATCAAGTCGAATTGGCAAACTTATTTAACAAAATCAAACCAAAATATTTGGTTAATTTGGCCTGGTATTTCTGGTGTTTTCGACAGAATAAACTATGACGAAATTGAAATAAAGCATAACTATTGTTTACCAGTGACCGCTTGCAGTTATAAAGATAGCGTGCGCATTCCCCAGCTATAAAACAAGAGTAAATGAAAAATAATTTCTTTTTTTTTATCTATCAAAAAAAATCCAGCTTTTGAACCCCAAACTTCAAAGAGAACATATCGAGGCACCCTAAGAAGTCCAAATAGAATACGACCCCACGTGAAAGGCCGTATCAAATCGTGACATGGAACTCTATCCAGGCCCACTCACTCCCAAACTAACCGGTGTCCATCTTAAATAGGCCATGAAAATAGAGGAAATATAAAGAAAATATGTTGAAAAAACTGGATCTAAGCCCCTGCGAAGAATTCCGAAAGGTTTCAATTATTTTTATATTCATTCATTTCCACCATGTAGGAACTAAGCATAGTTTTTTAAAACTCTAAATCGAAACATTTCAGATAACATTGGAATTGTTTAGATGATTCAGTAAGATCTATTTCTTATGGCCGACTGATACCAAAATAGCCATTTATTTTTATTTCAATATTCATTATTACTATACTTATATATTTTATACAATTGAAGGGACCTCCTCATCTATGAATTAAGGCACTAACTCAATAAAATACTGTGATTCTTACATTGCATAGTTTGGCACGTTTGGCACTTTACATTATAAGGCTAGTGCTTGTTTTGAACCCATGCTTAATGCATATCCACCTTTAAAAAACACTGTACCAGAGAGTCTGCTACTATGGAGTCTACTATTGTGAAGTCTTATAACTATCATGGAGTCTACTTTTTTCCCAAACAGCGCCATGTAGTACTGATTCGACGAGACTCGCATACTCGAACTAAACAAGTAGGTAACTTAAGATAAGCGTTTGGGTTTTTATTTTTCAACAGCGCCAGTCTTTGTGATCCAGCACCTGTTCGACGAGGCCCAGATCACAGTGGACAACGTAGGCACGCCCGTCAAGAGGGCGCAGTGGCAGTACATCCACGCCATTGGGCAGGACATGCGGAGAACACTCAGTAATGTATCGTAAGTACATATGTACTTATAGAAACGCGTATCGCAGTACACATGTACTTTGCACGAAAGGAAATGCAGTAGATCCATACCAGATCGGTAGTAGATCGGACACTAAGTTATGTCTCGTAAGTACACATGTACTTTGGCGTTTATTATCTAGTAAGTACATATGTACTTTGTGGACAACGTGAGTAAGTCCTCAAGAGGGCACAATGGAAGTACATCCATGCCATTGGGCAGGACATGCGGCGAGCACTCAGTAATGTTTCGTAAGTACACATGTACTTTGTAATAAAAACACGTATCGTAGGTACACATGTACTTTGCATGAAATAGAATGTAGTACATGCCATTGGGCATAAGTTCCATGGTTTAGTTAACTTTTATCAGGTATGCATGCTGCTATAGATATAACTTCTGAAATTGAGTATGTGTAAGATTCAACTTTGTTTAAAAAAGTTATAGTCTTGTCTAGTTTATTTTGAAATATATATGTAGAGTTTAATCAACAACATATCATTACGTCCTTTCTGTTTTAGGGCGGTGTTTGCTCCGGCCTGCTTATCTCACATTCTCTTAACACGAGGGTAAGTATTTATCAGTTTCATTTTATTTTAATTTTATTCTAATTATGTTATTGAGAGGAATATCACTGGTTCCCATGTTTATCATATTTCTGGTTGGTATCTATCGTATTCAGATACTTTTCAAATGTTGTTGTCTCGGCTAATACGACCTTGACAAACATATGACCTTCAAAGGTCACGTGAGTCGCCGACTGTCTTTGTTTTTGTTTCACATTCATTTGCCATGGGACACAAAACTACTCAACAAAATCATGAGAGAAACACTGTTAAACAATGCAAAGACTCCCAATAGCAAAAACAACGTCGGAGAATCACATAGAAATACACATTCCTCTACTAAGTATACACCAAAGGTATAACAAAAACTCCAGAAACTCCTTCTTTTGAAGCGAAATACCAGGCATCGCTTCGTAGATGCCTCGAATATTTCACCATCGGCACTCTAAGGTAGAAGTCTATGATGACTTATGGGTGGCTATGGTTAAGTGTGGCAGGTTAAGCGAGTGAATTAACACTACATAACCTACATGAAAGCGGATTGCCTAGATCAAAGGAGGGAGCTTTCGAAAGGTGCTTGGGAAAAGAAGGGGAGAAAACAAATGGAGACGTCATGTCTTCTGGAGTAGGTGTAGCTGTCTTGGGTCGTTTTTTATACGATTTTTCCTGATTCTTCGTGAATTTAATCTTGATTTAAGCTTTGATTTGAGGGTATACCACTCGCGAATCTTGATCAATGCAAGTAGCGGATCCAGGTCCCAACATAAGGGACTACTTCGAGTTTGTCAGCTGCATTACTAGGCCATCGAATCCTGTATACGGTTCCATTTGAGTTGCCGAGCTAACGAAGGTGTACTCCGGCAAAACCCTTTCCGAATCCGCTGAAGAGTGCGTCATATATGTTCATAAAAACAATAGTTTACACATTTCTACCTTACTCATGCATGAAACTCGACTCTTCCACCTAATTTGCAAAATGAAAATTGAGTAAAATCCCCAGATACTCTCTTCTCCTGTGAAGAGTACCCCACGAGCTGTTCCCTAAAAAAGCTGTTCCCCACCAAATTCCAACTGGCTTGGAGATTTTGAGCAAATTCATTCTAGCTTGGAGATTTTAGCAGATTGAGGAACACCTTTTTAAATAATTTCCTCGTTTTCGTAATAAATATTGTGAACATTTATTTCAAACTCGTTTAAACCTTCTTGCAATTGAATAATAAACTGTCATTTGCAATATATGATAGGTTATTTGGATATGTTTAACATTTCAATTTTCGCAAAAGGTGTTCCTTTTCTGTTCCAAGCTGGCTAAAAAAAGGAGGAACAGCCCAGCTGGCTTGGAAAAAAGGAACACCTTTTTGCAAAATATCAATGTTCAAAAACCATTATTTTGTTGCTGTTCGAGCTTGTAATGTTGTTTTAAGGTGATTTAGCAACTTTTTGAAAAATGCGTCGTGGGGTACTCTTCTCCTGTCAATCACTCTCCCGCCTCATATCACCAAGGAGATAACGGTCAATCAGTGCCAAGTAAACAAGAGCAAGTGAAATCAAATCGCTCCTCAAAACGTATGTGAAGCTAAGTGAAATAAACAGACAAATCAGTCCTTGGCAGCTCACATAGAGAGCGTCAGGATCCGGCTTTCGTCATTCAGCGATCCCTTTGATGTTTGCAATGGAGAGAAATTGATAAAAGGAACACGGCAAGAATATTTGTGTATGGAATAGAACCGGAGATTTTTGGATCCGGAGTAGGGGGAAGTAGCGTATCCAGGTTCATAACATAGAGGGGATGCTTTCTGGTCAGTTCGTACCTTTGCAACTTCGTACCTTTCAACTTCGTACCTTTTTGGTCAGTTCGTACCTTCGGTGTTTTGGTCACTTCGTACCATTTTGGTCACTTCGTACCTTTTTTGGTCACTTCGTACCTTTTTCAATTATTGTCATTTATCACCTAAAATTGATATCCAAATTGTTTAAATGTTGTTTTGTTGGTTTAATTTAATTTATCATATGTTTAAAATTTAGATTTAAGTGATAAGTGATATGTAGTTACATATATATATATGTATGTTACTATTACTAAGCTTATTAAACAAGCATAGATAACTATGCTTAGCAATTTATATTATTGGATCTGAATCCAAGTTTCTTTTTTTTTCAAATTAGAAATAATTAGAGTCCCTTAACTCAGGGACAGCCAATGAGTCTCCCTTAAATTGAGTGAGCAATATCACTTGAGTGGATCATTTCACTCAAGGATCAACTCAAGGATTAACTCGGGAAAAAAAATCAACTCCGTATGCAACCTGAGTCAGCAGTGCCAAACAACGTTAATCCTTTAATTGCATTTCAGAATTTTGACGAAGACCGTAATTTAATTATTTATGAGTGAGGAAAAATTCAACTAACCAATGCTTTATATTTTTTATAATCATTTGTGTTCATTTCATCAGCATATAAACATCTTGAATAATGTTCAGTCAAAACTTACATTTTCTAAAGTTCCTCCAATTTAATAAAACAAAACTTGGTATTTGTTTCCTCCAATATTAAAAAAAAGTCCTAACAATAAATAATTTAATTCAAATCACTTACAGATATATTATTATAAAAAGGTACGAAGTGACTAATTCAAAAGGTACGAACTGACCAAAATAAAA
>LQRL01155572.1:19187-32330 GCA_001703475.1 Hydroides elegans
CAACTGTGTGAGAATGACGCTGTGAGAAATACGTTGTGAGAAAGACGTTGTGAGGAAGATGTTGTAAGAAAGAAGTTGTAAGAAAGATTTTTCTTTTGACCTGCTTCTTTCAATCGACAAATATTCGTGATAAAGAATGTTTTGCATAGGCTGGGGGCTTTGCATCTCTGATGCATATGTTTAATAAATGCTGCGAATTATATGAACATGTATTCCTACAAAGACTCAATTGGTCTTTTATAAATACAGAGACCTTTGTCAATGGTTTATATCTTAAAATATAGATTGGGTCCTTGGCTGCAACAACCATTAAAGGAGCAAATAATTTGGAGGGAGATATTAAATTAAGAATTCTTTGTAGTTAGCTATTAAGTGTCTAAAATAATGTCATTGTTTCCTTTCAAGCTGTGAATACAATTAAACGCTTTCATTTTATGGACAGTTAAAAAGATGCATGGCATATATCCGTGCTTGTTGCGGCAGCATATTGAAACAAAGTACCATTCTATATGAAATAATTCATCTAAAAAGAGTTGCTAATTATACCGGACGAAACTGCATTGCTGGGGAGCGTTATTTGGATTTTGTCTGACAAGGGGAGGATTCTTTTGTAGTCAGAAACTGAGGTATTATTGAATGATCAAATTGTGTTTTATTTCTTAACAACTGTAACGTTCATGTGAACTACAACGATTATGTGAAAAATCTCCTAATTTGACAAAAAATAGCAATGCTCTAAATTAAGTATGGATTTAAGTTTAATTTAAGCACTGCAGCACACTTTGACAAACGGGAATGCCTAAAGACATCGCTCCGGCTTCCAGGGTGCTTAATTTGGATGATTGGCTCTACAAATCTAGGCTTTAGTCGTTATTGTTTAATAAATGTTGTAACTGCCATGGTGTAGATGAATTGTAATTTAACTTAGGATTGCCTTTTTATCGGGTTTCTAGCCCTGCTGCGATACATTTTCATGGGTAGCGCCCTAACTATATTTTAAGGGAAATGCTGTGAAATTACAGCAATGACAAAAACATACCATATCATCTCAAACTACACAGCAGCACAAAAACTTCCGAAATCTCCCCGAAAACCCGAGGAGCCTTTCACATTTCGCCGACATAACAAAAACTGGGGTCGCCACTTTCTTCTGAAGCAACTTCTAAAGACCATTGTTAGGAGGCGTCAAGGGTGTATTATCATGCTTCAAAGGAAAACAGTGAAACAAGACGATGTATAGTTTGAAAACGACACAGTTGATTCTTCAAATTTCCAAATTAAAGGGAGCGTCTTCAAAGGGAACATGGGGACCCTGTTTTTGTCGCTATTATAATACAGTTGACATTCAACACGAAATAGAGGAGATGGAGGGGCGCCGTGCAAAAATGAGTTAAATGTCGAATCGATGTTTTGAATAAGAAGCATTGAATATGCTTTTTAATATGTCATTTTTATCCACATTCGCAAGTGGTCCTGCGTCGTTATTGTTGTGTTCGCATCGATTTCTTAGCTATATTTAAATTTATAAAATGCAACTTTAATCACGTGAAACTTTGCTATAAATTTTGAGATGAAACATGTTAAACAAATTAACACGTTGTTGCACGGACCTTTCCACTGATGTTTTGCAACGAGGGTTCGTGAAGTCAAAAGCATACAAACCCGCTCAGATTTCACAGTGTGTGATATTAATATACCATGAAAAGCAACTTTAATGAACCTAATATATCTCTCACACAACTGATACCACACACATAGTAGTAGAAAAAAGAGATAACAAAAATAAAGTTTCAAAAGAAAACTAGATGGTATCCTACAAAGAACAACAGCGAAATTCTCGTTAACAATATGAAGTATGAATAAAAGGGGGTGTTCGGCATTGCTAAAAAGAGATAAAACGGAAAGGTGCCAAGTTGAATTCGACAATAATTTATGCGTAAAAATTATGAAGTAATTCATCATCGAGTTAAGTAGATAGGTCGTGCGCTTTTTTATTCAACGCTGCGCCCTTGTCAACTTATCTTGTTGTGATTTGTTCAAAGGGACAGTGAAAGGATACCGTTATATGGTACGGGCAGGAACTTTATTCACTGGGAAAATCAGAGAAAATACCGGTAAAGTGAATCGAACGATATTTGGTTAACATATTTTCGCAGCGATTGCAAAAAGTTCCGCGAGTACCTGCCCGCACCATTAGTTTGCTGGGCACTCTCAATATTTCGTATCTTTAAAATGCTCAGACCCGGCGAATCAAGAAAATGGAAGAAACAAGTCATTAGATTTAATTAATTGATAATCACCAACTCGATTCCATCAACGCCATCTCATCATAGCGCTTTTCTTCGTTCGTTTTTTTTTTATCAAATAGTGTATGATCTGCTTTTATAGAAATTGAATGAAACAAACTGAATGAAGCAACATCAAATGAGAGGATATATTAAATGTCCTCTGGCTCCCGATGGTACCGAAATGTCACCACAAGCGTCATCCATCAATTTTGATTGACTGCGCTTTGTTAATTCAATCCGCTTGAAAGTCTTATATATATAAGGTTTTCAAAGTCCATTATACCAAATCTTTGTAAAAAAAAAAAATATCGGGTTATTTAAAAAACACATTTTTGTCACGATAATGACTTAATCCCCGATGTGATTTCGGCAGGGGCAACAACTACATGTTAACTACTAGGAACATTTCAATTCCATTCGATGAAACACACCGATAGATAAATATAGATTTATATCTGCTCATATAGAAAATATATGCATAATTTCAATATTTGTTTATGATTACAGAACGGGAGCGACAGCGTCGCGCGAAACAAAAAGAACGCGAGCGAAAACGTAAAGAGAAAATGGATTTACGCGAGAGGCAGCGCGAGGAACGCAAAGCATTACAAGATCTCGCTAAAGGTCGAAATCGCGATGCCGGTAAAAAGGGGAACAGTAAACGCACACAAAAATCTCAAAATCAGGATGATACTGTACACAGAAGTAGACACTCAACGCGGCCGAAATCGAACCAGCGACGAGATATTGTCGAATACTCAATTAATGGTCCCGTTTCGACAGAGACTGAATTCAATTTTGATATCACTAATAATAGAAGAACTCGTAGTCGCGCGAATGGAGATAGCGATCGCGATCTAGTTATTATAAACAGAGAAAATAAATCGCGTCGCCGAACGCGAAAGAAATCAAAATCGGGTGATACACGTCGATCGATAAACAGAGGCACTCATGTAGAACCCCAAAGCATTAGAGACCATGCAATGCCCGCATATAGGGAAGATGATCCCAGTGGCCGCCTAAAACGCGCTCTTACATTCGACGACATAGATGTGCACCATATGGAAGAGCATGGGAATAGTTGCAGCCACCGTAAAATAGACCATTGTGAATGGCCACAGTGTAATTTCTCATGTCCCAAAATCTATCATCCTTTTACTGGGGAGGAAATGGATTTTATGGATTTGTTCATGCAGTATGGTTTGGATCCAGCTACGATAGCTGAGGTTCTAGAACTACAAGAAAATGGGAATGCGAATATGCAGCAGGATTTGCTACGGTATATATTTAATCCTGGGAAATAGTTAATGTTAGTGTGAAATCTTATTTAGTCACAGGTTGAACCTGGGAATTAGTAGGCTTTTTAAGCCGTTGAATATAAATCAAAACAAGTGTATCTAAAAGCAATAATTTCAAAATACGTTGCGTGTCTAATATTTAGTCATTTATATCATTATCATATATTCTACCTCAAAACTGAAACTATCATGTTATACTTGAAATCAATCGCGAAACTAATCTGCTCATCGCATATCTCTGCTGTCTTCCGACTTTTAATTATTACTTTTTTATATTAAAAGATGAATTAAAATTAACCTTTATATCATCTTATTCTTAGTTAATATCATTAATCATTAAAGTAGAATATGTATAAACCACAAAGATTTATTCGGGATGAATAAGAATAGGATGATACTGTTGTTGTCCATGTACATGTATTTTTCTTAATATCATATTTTTGTTTTTATTGAATATGTATATAATGAGGATTAATTATAAATTTAGAATGATATTTATTTGCTTGAATTTTAATTCTAGTCATTGTAGTTAGATTTAAACATTGTAACTTTAATCTATATAGATTCAGGGTTAGGGAATCAATTACAAATCTACATTTTATTGACTACAATTTATACTGTAAAACACACATTTGATCCTAAAATAAAAACTTTTTTTTTAACATCAATGTTTCCAAATAAACTTGAAAATAATCAAATTCTTCCAAATAAACATCCTAGCAACGTTTTGATATGTTATCACTTGTAAGTGTTTTTATATAAACCATTTATGGATCACATTTCCAAAATACTAACTTTTGAAACTAAAAAGCTACATATCGCTTTTTCAGTTTCTTTTCGATCTTTTTCTTAACTCTAAACAGGTATACAAACGAACAGGGGTGTTTTGTTCAAATATTAAGGAGAATTGTTATGCAGTTTATAGTCTATGGCTGAACAGCTATTTCATATTTACTCAGATAAGCATTTCCTGGAATGAAAGAACTATATAAGAACTATTTAAATTTTGTGTATATAAGTATGGGTATTCGTATTTGTACTGTAAAATATTTCTTTTAAATGTTTTGTCTTGTACATATTTACCTTTCCAAATCCTCTTTAATTGCATTTCTCTAGTTAATATTTGTTTATTGAGATAATTCTCTACCTCAGTATATATTTTTTTCCTTAAAATATCATATAGCATCATACTTTGTTATAACTTTATAGTGACAATTTACTTGAGATTACAAGCTTTAAGATAATGTCATTATGCTCATTATTCTAAATATAGCCTATAATAGTGTTAAATCAATTTGTTCCGTGACGTGAAATTATACGAAAATTATGATGAAGATTTAAAAATATATATAAATATTTTGATGATTATCATGTGTATATTTTCTAAATATAAATGTTGGTATCAAACAAAAAATACAGTGGACCCTTCATAATTTAACTTATCTACCTCTTTTTGAAAATGTTATTGAAAATGGAATACTCATTAAAAGCATAATAAATTTCTTATAACAAAATGTGGTTTTATTTTGATTTAACATTGTTTTCTAACAAACTATTTTAATATTTCATTTACGGGGTAAATATTTAAGAAAATAAGATTTCGAGCACAGCAATAAAATATGACTTTATTATTCAATAAAGCAAAACTTTTAACAATTGAAAACTCAATCATCGGAACAATAGGTAGTCGCTAATCAACAGCTTATTCAATACCTCGAAATCGCATCAAACAGTACAAGCACCCTTGATCCCACGCGGATCCCCCTTCTTGAAAGCAATCGGATCTCAGCCCAGATTATCCCCTGTTTCTATTACTTGAAAGTCGATGTGCAATCAGGTGCCCTGCATCTAATCCCCAGTTACCCCTACATGAAAGCAATTGGTGTCTCAATAAAGGTATCCCCTATTTCTAAGAGTTGAAAGCAAAGATGCAATCGAGGGTCATCTACCTAATCCGCACCACGGATCAAATTAATCAGCACCCCGAGTACATCTCAAATTCCCGGAGAAAACCAGATTAAGCTCCGGTAAGTGCCGGAGCTATAGGGGTGATTTGGTGTATAAGATGGGTGGGAGACACTGGGAAATCATCATTCAATATTGTGAATAATTTGATAATTATTCATAATAATAAACAATCAAATGTCTTCTTAAATATAGACTCTATTGGCAGAAAAAAGTACATTGACAAATTAAGATTTTTTCTTTGGCTATTTATTGGACTTTCTCATAAAGAGTTGATTATTATAGCCAATCTGAGAGTGACAAACAAAACGTATTTGGAGTTGAATCGTGACTAGAAACTTGTGAACATAATTGATTAGTATATAAATTTAAATAATTTCGTGAAATTACGTGTCAAAATACGTGTCAAACAAATCAAGCGTCATTTTACGTTAGGTTTCATAAAGTGTTTTAGGTATACCTTAAGTTAGGTATTAAAAGGTATTCATTCTTAACAATAAACAATTTGATTAAAATTTGATTTCATTTGGTATCGATTAGAACGTTAGAATCTGAATAGCAAAGAGTATATCAGTAACAATAATTCTAGGATAATTTGATCAATCATATCGTGATAAAATTGTGCCCAATCATAATCATAATAATGGATACGTGGATACGCCTGAGCCTAGTCATCATCATCACCATCACCACCCTCCCCCTAATCACCGACGCCGCGCCCTCCCTTCAACCGGAAGAATGGGTCAGCGTCTCGCGCTGTCGTCTGCAATGCGTCAACAAGTTCCTCGTTTCCGCTTCCGGTTCTCAGCACCACGTGACAGAAGACACGTGTATGAAGGTAAATAAGTGTATCTTATAGTTGATTCAGTGGTAATTATAATGATCTAATGTTATTAAGTTAATACGTTAATTATTAATCTATTAAGTTAATTAGGTAATTAAGTATTTTAAGTTAATTAAGTATTTTAAATTAATTAAGTATTTTAAGTGAATTAAGTTAATTTATATTCAAGTTTGCTGTGTAAGTTTTCAATCTTTCTTTTCTATATTCAGTAAAGCGCCATGATCAATCTATATAGCAATAGCGCTTTATAAATGCCATTATAAGAATAATATGATATATTATTCTTATGAAGGACGACGCGGGCTGCTTCGAATGCTGGAAGATGTGCGAGAACCTACTCGTCAAACCGCTCGAATTCGCTGATACGTGCGATGCCAATTCGCTCCAACCAGCAAGCAGCGATGGCGAATCGGACACTCGCTATGCCGTGGAGGGCGAGTATGACTGTACCGTTGGTTGTACTGCTGCTTGTGATGCCCACGCCGCAATCGATAAACGCTTCTACGCCTCCTCAGACGCTGAGAAATCACTCATCGCTGAACCGCTCCTCGATTTCTACAACTCCACCGCGCTCTTCGTCAATTTGGAGATACCCGCCGGTGCCACATACGTGTATTTGATCCTGTACCGTATGCACGCAGAGGAGGACTGGACTCAACTGCTGAGTACATTCCAGCAGCCCATTCCAGTCTACGGCAGTTTTTACAACTACCCGGGTCTGCAGTTGCGTTTCCTGACTGTCGCGAGGGACGGTGTCATAGGGGATGCGATGGTGGATCTGTATAAGCTTGGTAAGTTATGCCGATTAATAGGATAGAACTCATGAAATAGCAAAGCGATGTAATATACTGCTTATCCATTAAGAAACAACGGTTGATGTAGGGGACGAAAATAAAATATGTATCAATCTTTAATGTTACAGAAATGTTATTTACAGTTATCTGTATAAGTAAGTTGGGATGGGATGATCATAATAATATAGTATATATTATCCGGTATACTAATCTAAGTAAGACGGGATTTAATGGCTAAATTGGCTATTCTTTTATTAACAAGGTATCTATGTTACGATTTATTTTCATTTATCATTAATGTCCATACAGCTGCCGCAGTGACCGACCCCGCCACCACGCCTCCACAACCAACACCGCCATCCGACTCAACCGCCGTTCCCGTCGCCGATTCCAGCTCTCCACCAAACCCGATCGCCGACACCCCGACCACCTCATCTCCGATCATCGAGAACGAATACCAGCGCATGTTCAACCACTACATGGATCTGCTGACCGGAAGCGGCCGAAGTGGAAACACCGGAAAGGCCCGATCTACGAGCAGCGGAAGTAGCTCGACGAACGCTGCTTCAAATACGATCGTCTACATAAGCATCGCTGTTGTGTCCGCACTCGTTATCGCTGTTATCATCGTCGGTGTCATCGTTCTTCGCAGTAACAACCAGCTCGCCAAGTCGCTCAGCCGCCGCGCCTCGTCGTTTCGCACCAGCTTCCGGCGCAGCGTTCGTCGCAGCGTACGCGGGTTATCCGGAGCGCGCGGCGGTGTACGTCGGCCCATCTATCGCTACGACGTCGCACGGGCAGCGGCGGCAAATGCTGACGTCCCAAACGTCGCAACTGATGGAACCGCGAATGGAGCACCCAATGACGTCACGCCGACGGAACAGGAAATGCAGCCGATGGTCGTCCCGCTTCTCTGCGTCTCGACACCCAACTTGCACGCCGCCAACCTGCTCAACGTGTCACCGCTCAAGCTCCAGGCCACGTCGCTTTCAAATATCCACGCCGTCAACCCACAGAACGGAGAACCAGAACCCTTCACTATGACGTCGGAAACCCCAACCGAATCGTCGATTATGACGTCACAGACGACGGATGAGTTTACAAAGGTAACTATGGAGACACCGCCAGCCTCGTCCGAGGAGAGTACGCAGAGTGACTCGATTGTTGTGATTATGGCTGATGGGGATGGGGATACGGATTCGAACTGTTGATGAAAGACGAGATTTAAGAAAGTATGATAATATAAATGTACAAGGTTTTTAGAGATTTTAGTATTTGAGGTTTTAGTTGACGATGAGCGATTGTTGTGGTTGTGGGGATGGAGATGAGGATTCAAAAGGTCATCGTGACTCTCACAAGGTTTTCGGCAAGATTTTGCCAGATAATATTTTGAGGAATTTGAATTTCGACTTGTGTCAAAATTTCATGTTAAATAGATCAAAGTGCAAAGTGCATATATCATTATCATTGATATATACGGCCTACATGTATATATCCATTCGCATTTATTTGACTAGATTGTACTATCGCATAAGGCAAAGGGTTCTTTTAAATAAACAGAAATATAATTAGCAAACACATCATAAATGAAGCAAATGAAATTAAATAAACAGAACTATAATTAGCGAACACATCATAACTGAAGTAAATGAAATGATATCCAGAAAAGAATTAATCATAAAATAATAATAGCGACTTCTTATCAATTTTCATTAAGCTTGCGCCTTGGGTTGCATTACGTACTTTCATTTCACCTGCTATTTATGACGTAACACTTAAACGGTTATCTTCAGAATTTATGACGTAATAAATTGGTTGTTCGAAATAAAACATTACGTAACACACTGTTACCAACGAAATTATATTCCTTGATAAAAATGTTTCTACCGCATTCTTAGTTCTTAAATACCTAATGATTTGATGTAACATTGTTCATATATTTGTTCTATTTTTTTATTCACCCATCTAACATAATAAATGTATTGCTTTGAATAAAATATAACACCAAACGCTTAAACAAACAAAATGTTATTCCTTTTACATATAATCATTCTTATTTCATTTACAGCTTTCAGTTAAATTAAATATCAATTTGCGATTAAAAATAGTTTTAAAAGAGAAAGCTACGTTGCTCATGAAAAAATGGTAAAGCGGGATAACAGGTGATATTATTCACATTTTTATGTAACATTTACACCGTTATCTGATAATTTTCTGCAACATTATTGATATGTTTATATTTTCAGATACTTTTTCTTAATATTTCTTGTTGGAAGATTAATAATCGCGAAAATTATTTGATGTTTAAAATCATTAGGTTACTGTCGAAAAAAAGCTCCCCATGGTCCGCCATTTTGTTGATTTTAGCCCCAAAGTATTATTCATGTCACATGATCAGAATAAAAATCTGTGTGTTTTTTAACGTTATATATAAAAAAAAATCAAAATATTGCGCAAAACATGCCTGTTGTATAATGCAAAGGGGAGCTGCGCTCCCCTTTGCGACTAGATTTTATATGGTTTTAGCAGCCATGACAATACTAAGGGTTTTAATATGACTGGCGATTGAGCGTATATTGATTTCATTGTGGTTATAATTTATTTATATTTTTAGCATGTAGATTTTGTGGAATCCATGTATATTTGTATATTTTGGTGCCAGTATGCATTTATCATGGTATTGATTAGATTGATAGATTGATATACAGACTGTTGTTTATGAATATGTAAATATCGTTTTTCCAATATCCAGTTGTAACATTATGCATTTATTTGTACGTTTTATGTATACGATTGCTCGCCCAAGTGTAAATAAAGAATTTATATATTTTATGCTTATTTTATTGTGTTAATTCACAGTGTGTTTGGTATATACATTGTTTATGGCTTGAAACATACATGAACATTCATCATAAATTCCATCACCCTACAACCTACTTCACCCTGAACAATCATGGCAGTTCGGTAGAATACACAGAACAATTAACTTTCTACAATGCTTCCACATTTTAAGAATAAAAATCGGGAAAAACAAGAATTTCAGAGTTATCATACGCTTATAATGTATGTTTATGTAGCTCCATAATCAATTAAATAAACTATATTTACTAACGAACAAACTAGAATATTCCTTCTTGAAACAATCACAAGGCAATAATACGGAATTCAAATAGTCAAAGCCCAAACATTAAATGTCTATTTAGCACCAGTTTCGACAAAAATGTGCATCGAGAACTTAGTCGTACATTCACACTGACTATAATACAAGTTACTAAATCATTTGAACCACTAACATAACGTAACATGTCATAACATAACATTTAGGAAAGTAAATAAATAGCGTTTAACATATCCTTAACCTATACAATTAACCTCAATTTCATACATCACAGTAATAAACATGAATCCCCGATATGCCTAGCACTTGATCCATTCTTTTGGGTTCTTGAGCACGTCTTGGATCTTGGCCTGTTCTGAGCCAGGCTTGGGCTGGTGCTGGTATTCCCATTTCTGAAACAAGATGGTTTTTTTTTTTGTTTTTGGATTTTTTTATTTTCTTTTCACATTAAGTGTACACAAGATGTAAAGTTTATGAAAGTAAGTGAATACACGTATATTGGTTATATCTATATTTATCGTGTGTGAGTTGACGGGCTAAACAAAAACCCATCTAATAAAAAGAAACACACGATTTTCAGATCACAGTGAGGAATATTCCTATTTTTGGAACAAGGCAAAACATATTGGTGAGCGGCATTTGAAATATCATTAGTGAATTTTAGGGTTTAACTCAAACGTTTGAATGAAGAGAATGAAGAATGACGCACTTGATAAGCTCTCGGGGAGGAATATGTTTACGATTTAACTCAAATACAATTTTACCCAATAAGAACTATATAACTTTAAAAACAAGGGTACATTAATAAATATACATTTACTCATATTTTTTACATTTAACTAACAAAACGCATACTATAGTGGTGCTATATAAAGGGAAACCTAATGATTCTCATTTATACGGGAATAACAATAAATCAAGTTGAAACAAAGTGTAAATAAATATACATAGAACAAAATTCATAATTGAATACTCACGGCTAATGTTGGCAGTGACATGAGGATGCTCTCGATTCGAGCTCCCGGCGTGTGCAGTCCGAATTTGGTGCCGCGATCGTAGATCAAGTTGAACTCAACGTAGCGACCGCGTCTTAACAACTGCCATTGTCTGTGAAAACATTAAAAAGTTAACCATGTTCATAAAATTGTGCTCAGATAATCGGTTGGTCAAAATCGCTTAATTAAAAGCTTGATTTTGAGAGTCTAAATCGTTTAAATCTAGGCCGACAATACGACTACGGATACACATTAGCTAGATTTACTTATCATTATTTATTTTGCTTCAATTTATGATAACAATTTCGAATCTAAGAATATAACATCTCAGTAAATGATCATCTATAAATGGGACATTCTTTCTTGAAATGAATGGAAATGGTATAACAGGTATATCTTATAACACTATCGAACAAAAACAAAGCAAACCTGTCTTGGTATGAGTAGCCTCGGGTTTTATTCTTCTCAACAATAGGAAGATATGAGGGCACCACAGATTCCGCACAATCCTGCAATTACAAACAGACACTTAACTATATTGTTGATTCCGCAATTACTGCAGTCAAACTATATTTCGTCGTATCACGGATACTTTACAATAACATAATCCTGCAATCAGAAAAATGAACATTAATCCAATGCCCTATATCTTACTTAACGTTACGATGTCAGTGTTGCCACTCACTTTCCGAAGAAAAAAAGTATAAAAAAAAAGTATTAAAAAAAGTATCTCAAGAAAAAAAAGTATAAAAAAAAGTATTTTTCAGGTGAAAAAAAATTCAGCTCGCGCCTACGGCGCTCGCATTGAAAAGCACTATGTACCATTTTTTATTCTAAATCATACTTTTTTTTTGGTATGCGGTCAAAATGACCCCAGTCAAAACGGCCCCCGGTCAAAATGGCCAAAATTTAACAACTTAAGTCAAATTGGCCCCTGTAAAGTATAGTGCATGATCATGATTGTTAACGGTCAAAAGCCCCAATCTTGGCGAAAAGGCTCCCCACCCCCCGGCGGAAACACCTCTCCCCTTTTTTAACCTAGGCGAAATTCCCTCCCTCCCCTAACTCCTCCGTAAATTAGTCTTTTAGTGCGGTCCTCGCAGCGTCAACTTACGTTGCAACATAAAGGACGTTTACATTACGTAGAATTGCGACGTCAACCTTACGTAAAATATCCAACGTCATTATTACGCCATTATTGTGTATTTAGTAAAATGTCTCAATAACCAGGGGTGTATCTTAACTCAAATCGTCGGTGGCGCTTGCGCGACCGTCATCCAAAACTAACAAAATGGCGATCGCGCGCGATATTCAACTAGACCAATTACATGTTAAAAGCAAACGCCGAAGGCGTGATCGCTTATTTTATGGATATTTTAAATTAATGTATTTCTTCAGTGCAGATTTCCATCAAGGCTTTAACGCGAATGTGGTCTAGAAACGACATTTGCGCTGACGAAACGAAGGTGCCACCCTGTCAATAACAGTTATTTATTCTTTGAAGCTACGTCATATTTACGTCACGGATGTCCTGACGTAAAACATCATAATTTCGTCATTTTAAGACAAAAGCGGGACCTCTTTATTTGACTTATTCTATATCCATAACTAAACTAATAAAGACATTTTAATTGCGCAATAATGGCGTCAAAATAACGTTTGACATTTGACGTAACGTCGACATCAGAATTTGACTTTTGATGTCGTTATTTCTGGTCGGAACGTAAGTCGACGCTACGGGGACAGCATTTAACAACCAACTTACGTTGGGGGACTTTCGCCTAGGCTGCAAAAATGAGGGGGAGGGGTGATTTCCGCCGGGGGGGGGGGGGGGGGGTTTT